>JAANYP010000823.1:0-16111 GCA_020465985.1 Centrapalus pauciflorus | reverse complement strand
TGAAATACCGGGTGAACACCTGATAATTCTTCCGGCAAGTCCAAATGATAGGACTGATTCCCAATTCTTTCTAGTATCTTGAAGGGTCCTATGAATCGAGGCGATAGCTTTCCTCGTTTTACGAATCTTGTAACTCCCTTCATCGGGGAAACCTTCAAGTAGACCCAATCATCTTTTTGAAATTCTATCGCTTTGTGTCGGCGATCATGATAGTTCTTTTGTCGATCTTGTGCCGTTTTCATGTACTGTCGAATGAGTTGGATCTTTTCATTTGTTTCTTGTAGCAAAGCAGGACCAGCTATTGGAGTTTCTCCTGTTTCCCTCCAACAAGTTGGAGTCCTACACTTTCTGCCATACAGGAACTCGAACAGTGCCATCTTGATAGTGGAATGGTAACTATTGTTATAGGAGAATTCAACCAGTGGAAGGTGATCGTCCCAGTTACCACCCAAATCCATGACACACGCTCTGAGCATGTCTTCCAGAGTCAAGATTGTCCTTTCGCTCTGCCCGTCAGATTGTGGTCTATAGGCAGTACTCATTGCGATACGAGTACCAAGACCGTTTTGCAAAGCAGTCCAGAAATTAGAAGTGAATCTACTATCTCGGTCGGAGACAATAGACTTAGGCACACCATTCCTAATAACAATTTCGTTTACGTAAATCTGGGCAAGACGGTCCAGTGAATAGGTTTCTCGGATTGGAATGAAGTGAGCAGATTTGGTTAATCGATCAACAATGACCCAAATGGCGTCATGTTGACGACGAGTCTTAGGTAGCTTGGTTACGAAATCCATAGTAATATGGTCCCACTTCCATTATGGGATAGGAAGAGGTTGCATACTACCATAGGGTTGTTGGTGCTCGGCTTTGACTAGACGACATGTTCTGCACCTTTCAACATACTGACCGACATCACTTTTCAATCCTGGCCACCAGAAGTCGGCTTTCAAGTCGTTGTACATTTTTGTGCTGCCAGGATGAATTGAGAATTTAGATTGATGAGCCTCCTCGAGAATTACATCTCTCATGTTCCCGAACTTGGGAACCCACACTCTGCCATACACACCCTTTAGTCCAGTTCCATCATCTTGCATTAATGGCAACTGAATTCTGATATCTTCGTCTTTAACATTTCCTTCTTTTAGGGCCTGTAACTGAGCAGCCCTAACATCATCTATAATAGTTTAGGTCAAAATTGTAGAAGTCAAGGCATAGCAATATGCCTTGCAGTATGCTTTTCGACTTAGAGCATCGGCCACTACGTTGGCCTTCCCTGGATGATAGAGAATCTCACAGTCGTAATCTTTTATCAGCTCCATTGACCTTCTTTGCCTCATATTCAAGTCCTTCTGACTGAATATGTATTTCAAACTCTTGTGGTCGGTGAAGAGCTGACACTTGGTTCCATACAAGTAGTGTCTCCATAACTTGAGAGCGAAAGTCACAGCAGTCAGCTCTAGATCATGGGTAGAGTAATCTTTCTCATGTGGTTTGAGCTGTCTGGAAGCGTATGCTATGACGTTTCCTCTTTGCATCAGAACAGCGCCTAAACCCGTGCCTGATGCATCTGTATAGACAACAAAGTCTTCGTTCCCTTCAGGCAGGGCTAACACCGGTGCTTCACTTAGTAATTTCTTCAATTCGTCAAAGGCTACTTGCTGTTCTTCTTTCCAAAAGAAAGTAGCATTCTTGCGAGTAAGCTTTGTTAGCGGAACGGCGATCTTTGAGAAATCTTTGATGAATCGGCGGTAGTAACCAGCCAATCCCAGAAAACTCCGAATCTCTGAGGCGTTGCGGGGTGATTCCCAGTTCTGGATAGCTTTGATCTTTGCAGGATCAACAGCAATCCCAACACCAGATATCACGTGCCCCAAGAATTGGATCTGAATTGATTGTTTAAGAGGTACAAGTTAATAAAAGAATTTATGTTTGAGTATAAGGATCATGAAATTGTTTCAAACGTTGAGATGTACCTGCCTCAACCAGAACTCACACTTCGAGAATTTGGCATAAAGTCGCTCTTTGCGTAGCAACTCTAATAATTCTCTCATATGTGCTGCATGATCCTCTTCGGTTTTTGAATAAATGAGAATGTCATCGATGAACACGATGACTGATTTGTCGAGCATTGGCCGGCAGACTCGATTCATGAGATCCATGAAAGCGGCCGGCCATTAGTAAGACCGAACGGCATTACCAGAAACTCGTAGTGTCCGTAACGAGTTCTGAAAGCCGTCTTTGGAATGTCATCAGGGTGTACTTTGAGTTGGTGATAACCCGAACGAAGATCAATCTTCGAGAAGTAGCTTGCGCCTTGTAACTGGTCGAAGAGATCATCAATCCGGGGCAATGGATACTTGTTCTTGATTGTGACTTTGTTGAGTTCCCGGTAGTCGATGCACATACGTAATGTGCCATCCTTCTTCTTGACGAACAGAACAGGAGCGCCCCAAGGAGATGAACTTGGGCGGATAAAGCCTTTGTCAAGTAGCTCCTGTAACTGCTTCATCATTTCCTGCATTTCTGCAGGAGCTAAACGGTACGGAGCCTTTGCTATTGGAGCAGCTCCAGGAATGAGGTCAATGCGGAATTCCACTTGGCGATCAGGTGGCAATCCCGAGATATCTTCTGGAAAGACATCTGGAAATTCAGAAACAACGGGAACGGTAGAAGGAGATTGAACTTCAGCCTTTGCATCGACAGCGTAGGCTAAGTAAGCTGAACAACCCTTGGCAACGTGCTTTCGGGCTTTTGCAATTGAAATAAGGCATAAGTCGCCTTTGTGTCTATCACCATAAATGCATATGTCTCGGCCTTCGGGAGTGGTAATCTTGATCATTCTTTTCTTGCAAACGATTTGGGCCTCGTTATGAACTAACCAGTCCATGCCTACTATGATATCGAATTCCCCGAACTCCATAGGGATCAGATCTATATTGAATACTACGTCTTCTACCAATAATGTACAATTCCTATACACTTTGTCTGCTTTTACTAACATATTGCTAGCAGTCTCTATGTCAAGTACAAATTGCAGTTTGGAAGTTGGCATGTTAAATTGACGAGCAAATGTAGTGGAGACAAACGAACGATTTGCTCCGGAATCAAACAAGATACGTGCAGGAATAAAGTTAACATAGAACGTACCAGTGACCACCTCCGGGTCATCCTTTGCTTCTTCAGCTGTGATTTGGAATGCCCTTGTTGGAGCCCTTTGAGATTGATCCCTGCGAGCCGTGGAAGCTACAGAAGATCTTGCTGTTGATTGTTGAGCATTCTGATCTCGTGGGGGTTTCGGGCAGTCCCTTGAGAAATGGCCAAGTCTGTGGCAGTTGTAGCATGCATCATCTTTTCGAGGACAATGCTCCCAGTGATGGCCTTTCTGCCCACAGCAGAAGCAATACATGTCCTGAGTCTTGCACTCCCCAGAGTGCGCTTTTCTGCATCGCCTGCAGTCTCTCATTTCTGAACTGGCCGAAAAGGCCCTTCCTTTCTTTGGTGATGAAGTTTGTTGATGGGTTTGAGAAGAGAATCGGGAGGATCCAGACTCCCGCTGCCTTTTTGGCGGCGACGGTTGAGTCGGTGGTGCGGCGGCTGACCCGATTACGTATCCAGATAATAAGACAATCTGCTCCACATTCCGAGCAGCCTCAAGCAAACCAGCAAACGTTGTATACCGAACCCCACTCATGGTTCGGCGTATCTCACAATCTAGACCGGCCTCAAACCGGGCTATTTTTCTCTCTTCTGTGTCAACTTGATGCGGTGCGAACAGACTTAATCGGGTGAACTCAACGGCATATTGTGTAACCGTTTTCGTTCCCTGAGTTAAGTTCAGGAATTTTGCCTCGAGACGTCGCTTCTCGTCGGCTGGACAGTACTGTTGAGAAAACACTTCCTTAAACTCGCTCCATGACATGTGTGATACTACCTCCATCGTCAACACATGTGTCATTGCGTCCCACCACATAACAGCGTCCCTTGCAAACATAGCGGTTACAAAGCGGACCATGTCTTTGTCAGCGCAGTCGCTGATTCTGAAAGTTCTCTCCGTTGTGGTGATCCATTCCAATGCAGTAACGGCGTCTCCAGTCCCATCAAAAGTAACCGCTCCGTTACTTTTGAAGTCCTTAAACCTACAGCCCCTTGATCTGTTGGAAGACCCAGTGTCTTGTCTTTCCTCTTGATCATCTTGTTGTTGCTCCTTGTTCTTTTGTTTATCGGCCTTACGTTTTGCTTCGGCCTCATCTCTGGCCCTTAACTGATCTGCAAATGACTGAGCCTGCTCAGCCATTCGTTTGGATTGTAGCTCATTGTTTTGTTCCATAAGAGCTTGCATCATCTGGAACATTTGCTGAGGAGTCATATCGTCTCCTGACATGTTCTGAAATATAACATCTTATATTTAGAACATTTATTTGTAAGTCCTAAGTGTTTACAGTTACCCTTTGTGTTTCCCCGTGTGCATGTCAATCCTATCTTAGTTCAGATCATTACTTAGAAGTTCATTCTAATATCATAACCTAAGTTTGAGTCCAAGTCCTCGCGGACACTTGAAACCTCAAACTAATGCTCTGATACCAAACTGAGACGTCCTCATGAATTAATGATATAATTGTAGCAATCACCAGAATCAATCAAACAACCCAATGAATAACATGATAATTGAAATTGAATACTTAAATCTGAGTTAAGCAAATCCACACTAAAGCAATGAAAGTACATGTCTACAGTGATTAAGTCTAACTATTACAACATCATAATTGTTTAAAAGTAATGAATCCCAGCCCAAAGCTATTGCATTCAAGTACCAATAGCTTCTATAGTCTCCGGGATATTGATTTTATATGCTTACGTGGAAGGTCCAGCTACACTTTTGCCTTTGCCTGAAAACATGATGAGTCAACAGTAAGCTAATTGCTTAGTGAGATAACAGATTATGCAAACAACAAATATTTCTTTACAAGCAATGTTTAACCATGGGCAGTGTAAGCCCCATGTATGTAAAAACAGGCAGTGTAAGCCTCAATGTATGTGTAAACCATGCATTGCTAGCATGGGGTTGGCAGTTCAAATGCTGATCGGGGATGTACCGAACCTGATGGGATACGAGTGGGATGATCAGTCCCCGACAGTGGCCTGCTGTCAGCCCCAGTTCAGGTCGCATCAGAGTGTGAAGTAATGATCATGCAGTGCAAGCATGATGTAAATAGATGCACTTTCAAATGAACGCAAGCTACATGTGTGTTACATGTCAAGTACGAGTGTGCATCATAACAACAAATCATTTCATGAGTGCCAAATGAAGTATATGAACAATGTGAACATGCCATTGAATGTATAAACATGAATGTAAAAACAATAAATGTTCGAATGATAATCTGCAACTCACAGTGATTGGTATTGTGTGACTTGATCCTGAATCAATGTGTGTTTTGATAACACCACAATGATCTGTAAAGTAAGTGTAATAGTGATTTTGTGTCAGTAATTGCTTAAAACTTAATTTCTGTAATTTAAATGAAATCCCAATTGAATTCGGACCACATCCGAATTCGGATGGTCCGAAATCCGGATGGTCCGAATTGGGGTAGGATCCGAATTAGGTGGAGTCCGAAATGTGTGTGGTCCGAATTTGGCATTGGTCCGAAATGGGTATGGGGTCCGAATTGGGACGTGTCCGAAGTTACTGTTGGTCCGAATTGGGCATGATCCGAAAATGGGGGATCCGAATTCGGATGGATCATCATCCGAGTTCATCCTTAGAAAATTTCCAATATTTTCCAGAAATTATGTTTGGGTCATTTTTGCATGTTTCTGAGTCTAATATTATAAATGTGAACTTATATACACTATATCAACTTATAATATACCATAATGTACCAAAAATAACCCATATATGTCCATTTTTCTTATGAGTCTCGATGAACACACACTAAAACACACACACAATTACAGATTTCATACTTAGGAGTGGAATTAGAACCTGAAATTTTGTACACAACATCTCTAACACTCGATTTGAACATTGCAACAATAAATTCCAACATGCATTAACATTTGCTACTTAAATCTTAGAAATCGGTTCACTTTAAAACCGAATCAAAAACTTTAAAAATCCGAAAGATTAAATGATGTTTACCTTAAATCGATTCTCGTAGTTGTTATAGTCTCCTATATGCCACTTTAATCCAGATTCTTTGCACCTTAATTCGATGTTCTTGGAAATTTGATGAAGAACCCGTGGGTTCTAGAGAGAGAGAGAGGGAGACGAGAGTGAATGTAGAGAGAGAAGGAGTTTGTTGAAAGTGAAAGACTTTCCACCTTTTTATTTGTCACTTTGACACAATTGCACATTATACCCCTCACTTTGTATTTTCTTACTTAACTAATAATATGATCATAATAACTTAAATTGACATAATAATTCATTAACATAATAATTAAGTCCTTAAAATTGTAAATTACAATTAATAAAAATTTGGGATGTTACATTATCCGAACAGTTGTGTCTGTTGACACAAAAACAGAAGCCTATATATATCAGTAAATGTATCCGTATGTATGTGTGATTATCCAGAAATAATAGTGATTAATTAGTGTATTTCTGTGTTCCAAAATTCTGTTTTTTCTTCTGTCCTACTTCTGTACTTTGTGTCCGTAAAACATGAATAACATCAGCAGTGTTCAAGATGTGTTTAATGGATCATATGCATCTGAATGTGATGATCTTTATGCCTCGAGAGTTTTATCCACCCTGGGACGAAGATGTTCTATCAATTGGTATCAGAGCAGGTTTCAAAACTCTCCAACCGAAGACTCATGGATCAAGCAAAAGATGCAGCGCCTGAAGTTAAAACAACAAGATCAAGTGCAGACACCACCGCTCATAATTGGACAGAGAAAACAAAGAAGCTCTCGTTGCCATGTTTGCAAGAAGAGGGGACATTATGCATGGGATTGCCCGTACAAAACAAAAGGAAAGCAGAGCATGATCGCTGAAAGTTTAGACCAAATTCCCACTTCAAAGTTTGATCAGAAACCGTATGAACATAAAGAGAAAGTGTGCTTCGCTGGGGAATACATGCTGAACGGAACAGAACACAATCACTGGGATCACATATGGTATGTAAACACTAAGATCTCCACTCATATGTCTCCAAACCGAAAAGTTTTTAAAAGCCTGAAAAATTGTTTTATCGTAAATGATAAAGATCATGAGGATAACTTTGTATTTGCACATGGAATTGGATCTGTTGACATCACAACAAATTCAGCAACCTACACTATACCCTATGTTAAGTATACTCCTGAGATTAATATTAATCTCTTGAGTTTGAAACCACTTTTGTTACAAGGGTTCAAGGTTGACACGAATGATTTGAAATGCACCATAACACATATGTTTGATCCATCCAATTCATGTGATGTGCTTGATGAGACAGTGGTGATAAAGCTTCAAGATAATTTCCTTGCAAATTATTTTGAAGAAATCGACAAGTCCTTGGATTTTGAAAAATCACAAAAAAGTTTTCTATCAAAACAGGAACAAAGTGATTGGGAGATCAAATCTCTCAAAGTTGATAACATAACAGAATTTTTTAAGGTCCTGGATTTAATAAACAAGGATGAACTTGTCATGCAGAATAAAGAAGCATTTAAGAAAGCTTTTGAGAGAATCATAGGATGGTATCACAAAACATACAACAACATTGCATCCCAAGTTCCTTTGAGACTATTTGGAGTATAGATTTGCTTGCTGGACTTATACAAGATTGTATTAAGTCATGGTGGCTTTGAGAAAGTCACTTGTGAAGAAAAGTGGAGTGGATTAGCAAATGCACGTGGCTTTCCCTCCTACTATGCCCCTGGATTGATAAAGATTTATGAAGATCATTTTTCCTGCCTCAATGCTATTATGAGTTCACAAAACAAGCCAAGCTTTGGCCAGAAAACGTTGCACAGAAGAAGCAACAGATTGATGCAGCAAGAGTATATGTTGATCAGTGTAGAACCAACAGTGAGATGGAAGAAAATGATCCAAGAACAAGCAAAGTACCTGATTCTTATGACAACATGAAAGAAGATGTTGATTACGTTGTTGTTTGAAGACACCATTGCTGAAAAGTATCATAACATTTTGGGGGTGAATGTTAGAAATTTAAATGTTATTGAAACTTTAGTTAGTCTATTATGTGACATTAGTATTGTAAATATTATTAGCCTAAGTTAAGTACCGGAATTATACTAAACCGGTTCATGGTAGTTACACAGCAACTGTCATTAGGACAGTTGCATCTTATCCGAACAGTTGTGTCTGTTGACACAAAAACAGAAGCCTATATATATCAGTAAATGTATCCGTATGTATGTATGATTATCCAGAAATAATAGTGATTAATTAGTGTATTTTTGTGTTCCAAAATTCTGTTTTTTCTTCTGTCCTACTTCTGTACTTTGTGTCCGTAAAACATGAATAACATCAGCAGTGTTCAAGATGTGTTTAATGGATCATATGCATCTGAATGTGATGATCCTTATGCCTCTAGAGTTTTATCCATCATGGGACGAAGATGTTCTATCATTATATAGTCATGCTAAGCAATGTACTCTCCACAACGAATTAATCTGACTCGCTGGTGAGACGCGACCACAATATCGATATCAGTGTGATCGATCACCTAGCTCCAGTTCTAGTAGCCTCACGTCAAGTTATCGAAATCTATTGGACACATCACGTCATGATCATAGATGACTATCGAATGATCAGTCTGTTATTTTTGTCACTCTTCGGACATGGTCGCGTACATGGTCAACCACGAAGTAATTGTATGACTGTGACTGCCCTTCTTCTACAATACTTCACTTTTCCCTACGACTATATGATCAATTAGGACGATGTCAAAAATAGATTTAGAAGAGGCCGGTGGATCGTGGTTAAAGTAACAAAGCAGGATGGCGATAGTGGTGATCCACAATGGTGGTCCAATGGAAGGAAGTGGGTTATCGTGGATGTCGGTGGCTAGCTTGATCGATCGATTGAGCAGCTTCATGAATGAAATGGATTGATTTGGAAGGAATTAAACGCCACTTCATGATGCCCAAAAGACAATCAGACTAGATATAAAGAAACAACCAAAAAGAGGAAGAAATATTAAAGAAAAAACTATGTAAAGTAGTGACACCTTTTTTTTGCTTGCGCATTCAATGAACCCTCCATTCGCCACAATATACTTCAAAAAATTTTCACATATATACCACCGAATATGCTTTAATTATTTAATGTTGTTTTAATCTTTCAACAACTTTATGTACCCAAGTGAATAATTTTTAATAAATAACTAGTTAGATAAAATGTATGTAAAGTTAAAATTAAATCATATAAATGTTAATTCTTATAAAAAAATACAAAAGTAGAGTTATATATTACTTATCTATATTTTTAAATATTTATGAACAGTAGTTACTTTTTTAACATTATTTTAAAGTTTTTTTTTTACTTTGATATATTTAATCGATATAATTTGAAATTTTAATTTTACATAAAACATAATGTTTATGTATATTTTATAAGAAATAAAATGTTATGAACTATATTATTTTCTTAACATTGTTTTAATTTGTTATTTCTAAATTAGTGTGTGTATTCAATATTAATTTAGATTTAATATATATTGAAAAGATACCAAAATTATAAAAATAAAAATATGATTTATTAAAAGAGCGTCATGTGACAATTTTTCTTCTACTTTGTTTGTATATGAAGATTCATCTTATAATTATATAATTTAAGATTTTCATTTAAGTTTATATATAGATTAGCTAAAAACTTAACAAATGTTAAATAGATAATGATGACAAATAACATTATTGGATAATATCAAATGCTAGATATATTTAATTTTTTATTTTTTATTTTTTTATTCTAAAAATAATAATATGTATTTATCTATTCTAGATGTTATTTAATAATATTATTTTTTATTTAAATTATAATCTTAGTTATTTTAATATTTTATTTGAAGTTTATAGATAAATTATACAATTTAAGATTTTTTTAGTTTAACTTTAGATTAGCTAAGAAGTAAAAATGTCAAAAGATAAATTAATGGTAAATAACATTATTTAATAATGTCAAACAGTGGATAAAATTAATTTTTTATTAACAAATGTCAAATAGATTTTGATAGTAAATAATATTATTAGATAATATCAAATAGTAAATAGAATTAAGAGTAAATTACACGAATGGTCCCTGTGGTTTGTATCAAATTTTGGATTTGGTCCCTGAACTTTTAATTTTGCAAAATTGATCATTATCATCAAGGTTTACTTTCAAGATTGGTCCCTCATCCATTAACTTTAATAAAAATACCCATTTTGCCCTTGTTTATATTTATACATTTGAGTCTTTTAGTTATAAATTATTAACAACTCCTTTTTTTAATAAAACAAATATATATAAAAATATAATAAAAGTAATAATGTTATTAATCAATTAGAAACAAAACAACTACAATGAAAAATATCTACAATTATATATATATATATATATATGTATATATATATGTATGTATGTATGTATGTATGTATGTATGTATGTATAGTATGTATGTATGTATGTATGTATGTATGTACAAACACACCATTTTTTTGAACGAAAACATTTCGAATTAAATTGGTTCATCATTTTCCGTTAAAGTTAAATTGAAAATCGGAATTGTTAGTCATTTTTCTGCTAAAAACATTAAAAATTAGATTGTTTGTTTATTACGTTTGGTTAAAATAAAAGGCGAGGTTGTTCGTTTTTTTAGCAGAAAAATGACTAACAATTCCGCTTTCCAATTTAACGAAACGGAAAATGATGAACCAATTTAATTCGAAATATTTTCGTTCCAAAAATGGTATAAACACACACACACATACCATAAAGAATACAAAGTATAAAGTATAAAATTATGCGAAACAAAATTAAAATTATATATATATATATATATATATATATATATATATATATATATATATATATATGTGTGTGTGTGTGTGTGTGTGTGTGTGTGTGTGTGTATTTAAAAGTGTAGATATTTTTTATTGTTTTGTTTCTAATTGATTAATAACATTAATACTTTTATTATATTTTTATATCTATTTGTTTTATTAAAAAAATAGTTGTTAATAATTTGTAGCTAAAAGGCTCAAATGTATAAATATAAACAAGGGAAAAATGGGTATTTTTATAAAAGTTAATGGATAAGGGACCAATTTTGAAAGTAAACCTTGATGATAATGACCAATTTTGCAAAATTAAAAGTTCAGGGATCAAATTCAAAATTTGATACAAACCACAGGGATCATTTTTGTAATTAACTCTAGAATTAATTATTTATTAATGTGTATAGATATTAGAAATAATAATTATATTTATCGTTTACTTTATTTTAAAAATAATTAATAAAATGTATTTACCGTTTTTGGTTGTGAACATGATGAGTTTTTGTGACGTTCTGTTATTGTATACGATAGATATAGACATATAGTTTATTATGCGATTAAGGTTTAAGGATGGACAACGGACATTCATCAATATATAGTTTATAAATATTTTACAAATTAATTAAGGTCTATTTAATTAATTAAGCTAAACATCAACCAACCCACTATAAATAATTGGAAATTGGTTTTTGAACTACACCATGATACGCTCGCGTGGGCATTTTTTTAACATATACTGCCAATAAATTGGGTGACACTAATGACTAATTATTTATATTTTAATGTCTTCATTGGCCACAATATTATTTATAAAATAAACACATATATATAAAAACAAAAATTATTTAGTTAATGAAAAAGAAGCAATTATAAAAATAACACGAGGGGGCAAACTGAATTATTCATTCATTCATTAATTATATCTGCTGAGCAAAACACTGAGTGAATCTTTACAAAACGATTACTCCGGTTTTGACACAATTAAACACGCCCACTTTTCTCCCAAAGCCACCATTTTCAAGAAAATACCAAAAGAAAATTTAAAGAAACAACAAAAGGAAAAAAAACCCAAATTTTCCTCCTCCACCTACGTGAATTTACAAAGATATGATCTATATATATATATATATATATTTAGAGACTGGCAATGATCGAGTGAGTTTCCGGTTGCTTTTCATGCACGTAATTATAAGAAAGTTCTTATTTAGTGAGTTCATTTTCTCTGGATTTAGGGTTCTCATGTGATTAATGATGGTGGATTTTGTTCATAAATGGACGTAACGTTATTATTGCAAGGCCATGCAGATGGCAGTAACTGGTGGTGGAGCTGCCGGAATAGCTGTACTTGACGTCTTTGTATGTCAAGTAGTTTATATTGGAGCATGATCGATTCTGATCGGAGCCGCTGGTTTTCTTCCCGTACAAGTTTTCCATGAAGGTTCACAACCCGTAACTGATTCGTAAGTTCTCTGGTCCCGGTTTTAAGCCGGTTTGCTTGGTTCCTCAGGTTCTCCAAGTGCTTTTGTTTTCTCATGCGGGATCGCCGCGCAGACTCACGGTTTGATATCATCCGTCTCCGTTTACGTTCGTCCATCTCGTTTGTTTCCTCGGAGCTATTGGTTTTTGGGGTGGAGTTATCGGAACCGGAAAAAGAAAACACCGGTTCTTGTTGAGGGAAAAGAAACGGGTTTTCTTGAGTATCCCAAGGAGTAAAACCGCCGGTATCAAAAAACCCTGCTCCGTCGGAGGAGAGAGGATTGCCGGCGGTGAAAACCTCAGACAACATTGCCGGAAAAACGTTTAATATAAGCAAGAAAGGTGGAAGGTGGAAAGGGAAGGAACGATGGGTTGGGAGGCCGTATTTAATGGTGAAATTTTGAGGGTGTTGGTGAGGGTCCACCATAAGCATTATTTTCAAGAAAATAAAAAAAAATCTTTTAAATTAATTTAAGGTTATTGCTTTTGAGTCAGGTGGCACTTAATGGTGGGTCTAACGTGGCTTTTGCAAAAGAAAAGTGGGTCCCAGAAGATTGTTGTTTCATGCTTAGTCACGAAGAAAGAAAGCAGGTGGGTATACTGTTGTACACGTGGCGACAGTTAATTGAGTGAGGGTACAGGAAGCCAATAGGATGGGGTGTTGCTGACGTGGTGACACGTTGTTGTGGTAGACGCGGTAATCAGGGTAAAAATGGGGATAACGTCATCCTCTCTAGATATTAAATTTTCTCATTTTTACAACGAATTGATATATAGAGGTCAACACCCAAGTCATGACCATTGACCAACAGGATGAAATGATGCGTTTGGTGGTACTTGGTAGTCTCTTGACTGCACAACACAGTCGTAATAAAGATATAAATTCTGTCCAATAAAAATTTTCTGCATTTGACGCATACATGTTTATGCATGGATGCGTTAAAATGAAATTCATGTCTAATTTAATTTGATTTATATTATGTATATTAATTTCGCACTAATCATCTTTTTGGTCGTTTATAACTTTCAGTTTACCTTTTAAAATTGAGTCTTAAAATAATCAATTTACTGTTTAAAATATTTAAGAGTTTATATTGTAATCACAAATACAAGACCTCCGAAATCTATGGGACAACCCTACTCAACATCTAAAACTTCATTGACAATCATATTATACTCCGTCCAAGCCATATTAATGTTGGCTAAACCTCCTTTGATAGTTTATACCAAATCTTATACCCAAACAAGTAAGAGTGAGCAGAACTTGGGACTAGAATGAAAAACTGATAAACCATATTGAAACTAAACCGGTATCCTCTTGTCTGGTTTTCGGTTTTAGTTTAATTTTAGTGATTTCAATTCTTGGTTCAGTACCATACGATTGGATCCCGTCCAAATTTGTCTTTTTCATATAAAAGTTAGAAAATTTTGAAATCAAGTAGAAAGTAGTAATGGAACCATTTTGGTCAGGCTAACTATAGAATATATAATGCTGATGTGGCATTAGTTGTTTTTAATCTTTGTTAAGTTGTTTATCGCAGTTAGTTTGTTGATTGAAGTTAGTTAGTCTTCCTTTTGTATAAATATTGTATGTTATCTTCGGGATCAATAACACCTCATATAATTTGATATGGTATTAGATAAAAAATAATTCAAATTGTTCTCATCCTGAGAATCTTCTTCCATGGCGAACTCAGATGTCGTCATCCTCAATACAAATTCAATATTTGCAAATAACGACTCTCTCCACCTTGCTACTTCAGATCATCCAAATATGAATTTGATGAATACGCCTTTTCAATGGAAACAATTCCATTGGATGGAGTCGTACTTTTAAAATGGCCCAAGGTGCGAAGCTGAAACTAGGGTTCGTTGATGGATCTTGACGTCACTGCAAAAGGTCATGTTAACTTTCAACGATGGACAAGGAGAGATTACATAGTTACTTGTTGAGTTGTTGGATTCTGAATAAGCCTTTATGGTTCATCTGCGTCTGATCTATGGAAGGAAATCACCAAACGATATTGTCAAAGAAATAGACCGCTCATCTACGCTAATTGGAACATGAATTGAGCAACATTTCACAAGGTAATTTCAATACCGCTACTTACTCTAGCAAATTGAAGCGTTGTTGGGATGAATTACATAATCTAAATGGCATTTCTACATGTCACTGTGGGAAGATGAATAGGTGTTCAAGTGGAATTGTAGAAAAATTTCTGGAGATAAAAAATGGCTTCAATAGGCTAAGTTCTATGGTTTTTATAATTTTTTTTTGTTTTGGGTTGGTTCGGTCTTCACAAAAGTGTTTGCAAACCTCTGCCATCAAACATTTTTTTCTAAAAAAATTAAAAACACATGAATGGTGTTTATATATATTCATTTTATGTAGTAATGGTAACATTATATTTTGAAGATGTAAACTTATATGAATCTGCATGCTGATAAATTATTATCACCAAACGCGTATCAGAAACAATGATTTAAGAATAGATTAACTAAAGTTTTTTTAAACAAAACATCGAGAACCAAGCCCACAAAACATTGTTATTCTTTTTTTTTTTTTTATAAAATTAAAACGTCCAATTTTAATAGACATGTATAAAATCAGGTTCATCAGCATATTTATGAGTATCCATTGTACCCTCATGTGAATGATCATTCACATATATATTTTGAATAGACATGTATAAGACAACATGATAAGATTTTTTTTCAAAAGGAGCAACATCACAAATCTTGTGAATAGTAAAAAAAGATCATGTGAATGGTGTGAATGATCATTCACTTAGATGACCATTCACATAAATATGCATTGAACATTCACATAATTTTAAAGGACACAGAAACTGTGAATGTATTTGAAATTTATATATCATGTGTATAACATTAATTTAAACATGACTATGAGGAAAAAAATAAAGTTTTTTAAGGTTGGTACCTTCGGGTACACTTGATTTTCGAGAGATACTTTTTCAAACCTGACTCTATATATATACACATATATGTATACGTATACGTATACATTACATATAGTATCTGTATACATACATATATGTATATGTATAGGTATAGGTATATATATACACATAGATATATATATATATATATATATATATATATATATATATATATATATATATATATATATATATATATATATATATATATATATATATATATATATATATATATATTTAGGTTCAAGTGAGTACCACTCATTATGCTGCGCAACAAAAAGTACCACTCTTAAAAGCAATTTTTTTGAAAATTTTTTTCATGAACATGTTTTAATTAACATTACACAGATAATATATAAATTTAATGCAAATTCGAACACTCTAAGTGTATGAAATCACGCATCACATATATGCACATTCACATATACTTAAAATTATGTTAGTGTACGTTCACATCACTTTTTAGGAGCTAGGAGATGTGAATGATTGTGAAATTTACATATGATATTCATAATGTTAATTAAAACATGTTTATGAAAATAATTAGAAATTTTTTTTAAAGGTGGTACATTCTGGTATGTGTGTGTGTGTCTATATATATATATATATATATATATATATATATATATATATATATATATATATATATATATATATATATATATATATATATATATATA
>JAANYP010000822.1:94756-274130 GCA_020465985.1 Centrapalus pauciflorus | reverse complement strand
TTTCTCATACCTCCATACTTTGGCACCCAAATTCTTCCATAAATTCCTTTCAACCCAGATTCACTCGTTTCCATATTCTTCATTTGCACCCTTACATCTTCATTACCAACGTTTTCATCTTTCAAGGCTTCCTCTTGAGCGGCCTTGACATCATCAATAATAGTGGATGTTAACATAGTAGATGTCAACATGTAGCAGCAATCCTTAGCATATGCTTGGTGACTCAAAGCATCGGCTACCACGTTAGCCTTTCCAGGATGGTAAAGGATTTCACAGTCATAATCCTTTATTAGTTCCATCGAACGTCTCTGCCTCATGTTAAGTTCTTTCTGGCTTAAGATGTACTTCAGGCTCTTATGATCCGTGTATAACTGACACTTAGTACCGTACAAATAATGTCTCCATAACTTCAGAGCAAAAGTGACAGCTGTCAACTCAAGATCATGAGTTGAGTAGTTCTTTTCATGCTGCTTAAGTTGTCTTGAGGCATACGCGATTACCTTTCCACGTTGCATCAATACCGCACCAAGCCCCAGTCTTGATGCATCCGTGTAAACCACAAAATCGTCATTGTCCTCCGGTAGAGCAAGTATCGGTGCTTCGCTTAGCGTCTTCTTCAAGATATCGAATGCCTCTTGTTGTACGGTTTCCCAAACAAAAGAAGCATTCTTCTTTGTTAGTGCAGTCAAAGGAACTACAATCTTTGAAAAATCCTTGATAAACCTCCTATAGTAGCCCGCCAGCCCAAGAAAACTTCTAACTTCCGTAGTTGAACGAGGCAGCTCCCAATTCCTTACCGCTTCTACCTTAGCCGGATCTACAGAAATTCCGGCTCCCGAGATAACATGTTTAAGAAACTGAATTTGTTGCAGCCAAAACTCACATTTTGAGAACTTGGCATACAATTTCTCTTTTCTTAGTAATTCCAGCAATTCCTTTAAATGATCAGCATGTTCGGCTTCAGTCTTAGAATACACCAATTTGTCATCAATAAACACAATTACCGATTTATCCAACAGCGGTCTACATACTCGATTCATTAGATCCATGAACACTGTCGGGGCATTGGTTAACCCAAAAGGCATAACCAAGAACTCGTAATGCCCGTAACGTGTCCTAAAAGCTGTCTTAGGCACATCCTCCTCTCGAACTTTCAGCTGATGATATCCCGACCTCAAGTCGATCTTAGAAAAGACACAAGCTCCGTGTAACTCATCAAACAAGTCATCTATCCGCGGCAGCGGATACTTGTTCTTAATTGTCAATTTATTCAGCTCCCGATAATCGATGCACATCCTCATGGTGCCATTTTTCTTCTTCACGAACAATACCGGAGCTCCCCACGGCGATGAACTCGGTCGAATGAAGCCCTTGTCCAATAACTCCTGGAGTTGTGTCATCATCTCTTTCATTTCAGTAGGAGCAAGGCGATACGGAGAACGAGCTACTGGTGCAGCTCCAGGGATCAGATCAATTTTAAATTCCAATTGTCTCTCAGGCGGCACGCCAGACAAGTCTTCCGGAAACACATCCGGGAATTGTGAAACAACAGGCACATCGGCCAAAGTCTTCTTCTCAGCCTTAGCATCAATAGCATATGCTAAGTAAGCTTCACAACCCTTTGCAACAAGCTTTCGAGCTTTTGCAATAGTCAACAAACACAGATCCCCACTTCTTCTATCCCTGTAAATACAGATCTCACGCCCCTCCGGAGTAGTTATCTTTATCATACGCTTCTTACATACTATATGGGCTTCATTCTCTATCAACCAATCCATCCCGATAATCACGTCAAATTCACTAAACTCAATCGGTATCAAGTCCAAATTGAAGACTACATCTTCAATCACTAAGGTGCAGTTTCGGTATACATGATCTACTTTGACTAGAGTATTACTAGTAGTTTCAATATCTAGTACAGCAGATAGCTTAGACAAAGGCATGGCAAGTTGTTGTGCAAACATAGTAGATACAAATGAGCGGTTGGCACCCGAATCGAAAAGAACTCGTGCAGGCATGGAATTAACAATAAACATACCAGTAACCACCTCGGGGTTTTCCCTAGCCTCCTCCGCAGTGATCTGAAAAGCACGAGCTGGTGCCCTTTGTGGCTGGTTCCGGCGGTTGACTGAACCACCACTAGATCCTCCAGATGATCGGGTTGAAGATGGAGCAGCAGCTGCTAGAGTATTCTTTCGACAATTCCGACTATAGTGCCCCCATACGCCACACTTATGGCAAGCATCAGATTTCCGTGGGCGTTCATTCTGAAAGTGGCCCAACTCTCCGCAGCAAAAACACGCACGCCCGTTTGTGCACTTGCCGAAGTGTTCCAGATGGCACTTATTACAATACTGCGGCTCGGTGTTGATAGAGTAAGCACGGGCACGACCAGATGAACTAGACTGCCGACGGTAAGATTGTTGCGGCGAGTACTGCGATGATCGTGAAGAACCAGAGTAGCCTCCTTCACGTTGACGTTTCGGTGGTGAAGGTTGAGTTGGGTTAGCTGAAGCAGCAGCAGACCCCATCACATATCCTGACATACTTAAAATATGTTCCACATTTCTGGCGGCTTCCAGTAGACCAGCAAATGTGGGATAGCGTACATTACTCATCACCCTTCGGATTTCCAAATCAAGACCAGCCTCAAACCTGGTCACTTTCCTTTCCTCAGTATCCACCTGATGAGGCGCGAACAAACTCAGCCTCGTGAACTCTACCGCGTACTGGGACACAGACTTAGTCCCCTGAATCAGTGTCATGAACTTAGCTTCTAGTCTTCGGCGCTCATCGGCAGGGCAGTATTGCTGAGTAAAGACTTCCGTGAACCCAGCCCATGACATAACAGATACCTTCTCCAAAGTTAAGGCATTCACCATCGAATTCCACCACATAACTGCATCTTTGGAGAACATTGCAGTAGCGAACCGGACCATATCCTTCTCAGCACAATCACTGATTCGGAATATCCGTTCTGTGGCTATTATCCATTCCAAAGCGGCAACAGCATCACCCAGTCCATTGAACTCAACTGCTCCATTTCCCTTAAAGTCCTTGAAACGACAACCCCTGGGCTTATTAGATGACCCAATGTTGTCATCTTGCTCGTCATTGTTTCCCTCTCTTTCCTTATTCTTCCTCTTGTCTTCTCTCCGCTTAGCTTCGGCCTCATCTCGAGCCCGAAACTGGTCCTGAATCATCTGATTTTGCTCAGCCATCAAGGCTAGCATCATTTCCCTTGTTTCCTCTGGTGTCATTCCTCCTCCAGACATGTTCTGCAATAATAAACATATAACTTGTTTAGTAACATGTCATTAATTTAAAGACACCACCCAATTGTCCCGTATGATAGTCAATCTCTTATGATTACTAGATCGTAACCTATCTTAGTTCAGGTCATTACTTAACCCACTACATATCATCACTTAATGTTTGAGACCAAGACCTCACGGACACTTGAATCTCAAACTACTGCTCTGATACCATACGCTGTGACACCCTTGCCACATTAACCACCATTTACCAATCACCCAGGATTAATCACCAACATGCAAATAACATAATGATCTGATAGCTTAAGTTACAGTGCGGAAGCATAAAATACAAAATAAAATAATACAAATTTGTCATACACCCTACGGTGCAACATAGGTTACACGTCTAAGTCTACAAACTCAAAAGAAATACATCATCCCCATATCTAGTACAACTGTAATTCCATAAACCAAATACCAAGTTAAACAGTAGAAATCTTCAAATACTTCAACACGCGTCCTAGCTAGATGGTCCCGCAGCGGATTTCCCTTAACCTGTAAAAATGTAACAACTGAAGGGGTAAGCTAAAGCTTAGTGAATACCATATGATTTTACACATTCTACAAATCATTATGATGCCACCCAGAGTAACCGCGGTAACACATACCGTATACTCCACACGTACCCAAGGTACGCAAACCTGAGCCGCAGCTCCTTCGAGCTGACACTCGGCATTAGAAAACCAACCATCTGAGGCAGACATTACATCGGGGATGATTTACTGTCTATCCTGACCACAGAGGTGTCAAACTCTTGGTCATATAGCACAGTAACATCAGAGTACAGATGCGACCACGCAGGTCCATCGAAAGGATGCACAACAAATGAACGGACATGCAACAAGTATGAATGTGCATCAATACATATACGCAAGTTAGTAGAGTGCCAAACGATAATGAAACAACATGCCTCAGCAGGAAATGCAAACATAATGCAGATGCAGCAATGTTAAAATCAAAGGTACTCACAGTGGGTGCGTTATTAAACTTCAGTTAATTTTATTTCTCCTAGGGATTTCAACCGGATCCACAAAGTACCCCACTGTGGGTTAAACAACACCACAAGGGACCTGTTAAATCAGTTGTAACAACACATTGTGTCAATAATAGGTTTCATTTCATAAAACTTAATTTTATAATTCTTGCAAATTTGGTCCTCATTTCGGATCTATGTCCGAATTCGGACCCACCCGAATTCGGACCCCCAGTTCGGATCCCACGTGAATCCCAATTTGGATCCCACATAAATCCAAATTCGGTCCTCCTTTAATTTCGGACCACATTCTAATTCGGACCCTATTACAATTTCAGCCACATCCGAATTCGGACCCATCCGAATTCGGACTCCATCCGAAATACAACACTTGTAAATATTTTCTGTTTTGTACATCAGAGGTTCGGGCCCATCCGAATTCGGGCCAGATCCGAGTTCCTCTCGGATCCGAATTCGGATCTACTGTATTCGAATTTGTGCAGTTTTATAACATTTCCCAGATTTTAATTCCATCATTTTTGGTACTTTTTCAATACATGAAATAATTTATACCAACTTAAATACACTTAATTTCAAGCATTTTAACACTAACATTAACATGCTTTCATACCAAATTCAACCCTTTTTGGACCCTTTTTATCATCCATCGAACACACACACTAAAACACACACAAAATCCTCAAATCCATACTTTTAGTTCGAATCAGGAGCTGAAATTTAATATGTAGCATCATAAACACTAGATTTAAACTAATCCACAATAACATCGTACATGCATCCATGTTTGCAACACCAATCTAAGTTTCGGTTCTTATAAAAACCGACCCAGAAACTCTTAAATTCGAAGAGTTCAAGTAGTATTTACCTTAAATCGTCAATTGCAGATGTTTTAGTTCCTTGAATGCAAGCTAAATCCAAATTTTCAGCTTCAAAATCCAAGCTTTTATGATCTTGATTTTAGAGAGAGAGAGAGCCGAGAGAGAGAGTTCTAGAGAGAGAGAGTGCTTGGTGAAAATGAAAGACTACATTTGTCTTTCATTCCTTTTATTCACCACTTTAATATTTTGGCACATTTAACCTCTCAACTTATCCGGTTCCATTAAATACTGATTTTATAAATAAAGAATTCCATCTTTATTTATTATCCTTAATAATTTAATAATTATTTATTCACTTAATAAACTGAAATTCCTCAATTTTCGAATAATGCAACCAACTTTATAATTTATCCAAAATCAATACCAACTTAACTTACATAATTCAACTTAAATTACAAATTTAAACTTAATAAACTTCAAATATAATAATTTAAATCCGAGGATGTTACACCAACACACTGGGGTTAGACACTTACGGCCATATAACGCTTCAAACGGTGTCATCTTAATCGAGGCGTGGTAGCTATTGTTATACGCGAACTCAACTAACGAAAGATGCACATCCTAGCTACCTTTGAAGTCTATGGCACATGCTCTCAGCATATCCTCCAATGTCTGATTTGTGCGCTCGGTCTACCCATCTATCTGAGGCCTGTAAGTTGTACTCAGCTAAACCCGGGTACCCAACTCTCTCTGGAAGCTCTGCCAGAACCGCGAGGTGAAACGAGTATCGCGATCGGAAGTAATCGACTTCAGAATCCCATGCCGCGACACTATCTCATTAATATACAGCCGCTCTAGCTGATCCATCGTGATCGTACCCCGAACAGCAAGAAAGTGCGCACTTTTAGTCAACCGGTCCACTATGACCCAAATCATATCGTTCTCACGCATAGTACGAGGAAGTCGGACGATGAAATCCATCGTGATGTGGTACCATTTCCACTCGGGAATCTCCAATGGCTGTAGACGGCCGTGCGGTTTCTGGTGCTCACTTTTAATCCGCAAACATGTCATACACTGCTCGACGTAACGGCCCACGTCCCTTTTCATACCCGGCCACCAGTAGAATTCTTGGAGATCTTGGTACATCTTGGTGCTCCCAGGATGAATGGACAACCTCGACTTATGCGACTAATCAAGAATCAACTTCCGCAAGTCCCTAACTCTGGGAACCTAAACCCTGTTTCTCAACCCATACAACCCTCGGTCATCCCTGACCAATGCCTCTGTCTGCCCAGCTAACCTCTCTCTTTTCACATTCTGCTCCCGCAAACCCTTTATCTGTGCCAATCTCGCACTGTCAATCAGGGTAGAGGTGATCTCGAGTCTCACAGCTCGGGAGGTAACTGTCTGAACACACGCCTTACGGCTTAAGGCGTCAGCTACTACATTCGCCTTCCCAGGATGATATTGTATCTCACAGTCATAGTCTTTCAGGACCTCTAAATTGCGTCTCTGTCGCATGTTCAAATCCTTCTGACTGAATAGATACTGAATGCTCTTGTGATCAGTATATACCACAAACTGGGATCAATACAGATAATGTCGCCATATCTTTAACGCAAAGACTATGGCATCCAACTCAAGATCATGGACAGTATGATTCTCTTAGTATGTCTTCAGCTGTCTCGAAGCATAGGCAATCACCTTGCCTTGCTGCCTCAATACACAACCCAGCACCGTCCCTGATGCATCACAATACACGCGTGAAGTCATCAGTACCCTAGGGCAAAGCCAACACCGACGCCTGACATAATCGAGCTCTCAACTCGGCAAAAGCAGTTTCCTGCTCGTCATTCCACTCGATTGGTACGCCCTGCCGTGTTAGTGTCGTCGACGGCATGGCTATCCGCGAAAAGTTCTGAATGAATCGTCTGTTGTAGCCTGCTAATCCCAGGAAACTACGAATCTCTGGCACGGTCTTAGGCTGCTCCCAGCTCATCACAACCTCAATCTTCGCGGGATCCACTTTGATGCCCTCACTGCTCACAACATGGCCCAAGAACTGCACTTCTCGAAGCCAGAACTCGCACTTCGCAAAACTTCGCATAGAGTCTCTCTCTCTGCAGTACGCTCAGGACCACCCTCAAGTGTTGCTCATGCTCCTCAGCGCTCCTCGAGTAAATCAATATGTCGTCTATGAACAGAATCGCAAAACAATCTAACATAGCTCTACACACCCTGTTCATCAAATCCATGAACGCTACGGGTGCGTTAGTCAGTCCGAATGGCATGACTAAAAACTCATAGTGTCCATAGCACGTCCTGAAGGCTGTCCTGGGCACATCTCTTCCTTGACCTTCAGCTAGTGATATCCAGATCGTAAATCAATCTTCGAAAAGAAGCTAGATCCATGTGGCTGATCGAATAAATCATCGATTCGCGGAAATGGATATCTGTTCTTCATCGTCACTTTATTTAACTTTCGGTAATCGATACACATTCGCATGGTACCGTTTTTATTCTTCACAAACAACACTGGTGCTCCCCACGGTGATGTGCTCGGAAGGATAAATCCCCTATCCAGCAATTCCTGAAGCTGAGTCATCATCTCTCGCATCTCAGTGGGTGCCAGCCTATAAGGCGTCTTCGCAATCGGCACCGCTCCAAGGATAAGGTCGATCCAGAACTTTACCTGGTGATCTAGCGGTAGCCCAGGTAACTCATCTAGGAATACCTCAAGGTAGTCTCGCACTACAGGTACATCGCCAACCTTCGTCTTCTCCTTCTGGGCGTCAATCACATAAGCCAGGAAGGTCTCGCAACCCTTAGTCATATATCTCTGAGCTCTAACCATCGAGATAATCCCTATCTCACCCTTTCGCCTCTCCCCGTAAACTGTCATGGCCTCTGTCTCAGAAATCGGTATCCTGATCATCTTTTTAGCACAAAGGATATTTGCCTGACGGGCTGTCATCCAGTCCATGCCTATGATCACATCGAAGCTGCTGATCTCGATAGGCATTAAATCGATCAGGAATCGATGAGTATCGATCTCGAGTACACACTCTCAATATACACGACTCACTAACGCGGTACTCCCGTCTACCCTCTTATCAATCAATGGCACAGATAACACAGTAGGATCAAAAGTAAAATAAGCACAGAATGATACTGACACATATGAGCGATCGGCTCCAGAATCAAATAAGAATCGTGCACGCAAGCCATTCAGAATGTATGTACCGGTAACAACATCTGGAGCATCTCGGGCCTCCTCAGCTGTGGCGTGAAACACTCGGCTTCTGGCTCTCGGTGCTGCGTCTCTGCGAGAGGTGGAAGAAGAAGACTCCGCTCTGGCACCGCTCGTGCTCGCCCCCGGTACCGTTGGTGCTGCCTCAGGGCCCTCTCTCATGCGGTGGCCCGGCTTCCCACATCGGAAGCATAATGCCTCAGGGGATGTGCAAGCTGTAGCTGTATGGCCAAACTGACCACAACTGAAACACCGGAACTGGTCACTAGCACATGGCCTGGCATGCCTAAGGTTGCACCTCGGACAATCCCGCTCCCAAAATGAACTGTCGGCTCCACTCCCCGCTGCCCGGGACCCTTGCCCAACACTGCTCTGACTAGCCGCATGGCTATCTCTCTAACCCTGACCTCTTGATTTGTCATCTCGACCTCTATCTCTGCCTCTGTCCCTACCTCTGTCCCTACGCGATCCCGAACCTTGCTCCTGATATCGGCCCTGCTCGGGTTGCTGCACTCTTGGCTCACGCCAGTAACTGGACTGTTCGGAGGCCCCCATACTCTGTCTCTAGGTGGGCAGCTGCTCCCGCTGCCTCTCGATCTCTCGCTCTCTCATACAAGCTAGCTCCACGGCTCTGGCAAAGGATGTCGTCTCCTGTAACCCCACGAACTCCCTGATATTGGTCTCAGGCCGTCGACAAAAGCATCGGCCTTGCGCCTCTCTGTATCCACATGCTGCGGCGTGAATTAGGAGTACTCGTTAAAGCGGTCAACATACTGCTGTACAGACAAATCCCTCTGCTGTAGATGCAGGAAGCGGCGCTCCATCTCTCTCTGCTCATCACGGAACGCGTACTGGATCTCAAACATAGCCTTAAACTGCTCCTAGGACATCGCGTACGCACTCGAGTCAGACATCGACGACTCTATCGATCTTCACCACTGTGAGGCCCCACCCCTCAACTGATACGTGGCATACCCAACCATGTCTTTCGGGTCCACATGAGCAACCCGAAAATCCGACTCAATCTCGCGCTCCCACGCTAGAGCCATGCCTGGCTCGCCCCCGCCTGTAAACTCTGGCGGCTTCCTGGTCATGAAATCCTTAAACGAACCCCCTCATTGTAATGTAGATGAACAGGCACCTGCACCCGTATCTACCCCAGTAACTGGAGTACCCGTATCCTGACCACCCCTGTCACGTGGTCCCATACCCTGAGATCCATAAAACTGAGTCAGAATCATTATTAGCTCTGATTTGCGGACATAATCATCACCCGCCGGTCTCTCTTTCCCTGCCCCGTTCCCCTCCGAACTCACACTGAAAATAGCCTGCACAGGTTAAACAATAGCATGAAATCACACAGAGATTACCTAGCGTTATACACTAAGCTAGGATAATTAAATCCTCTAGTATCCGTCCCCGGAATATTCCCCAAGAATCTGAACACGGTCAAAGCTCAAGCATCCACTGATACTCAATACTAAAACCACAAGCTCTGATACCATACATGTAACAACCTCTAAACCCAGCTAAAAGACACGTCATTTACAATACGCAGGTGGCATTAACACAATTAAAATCCATATCTCAATGTCAAGGTTTACACAAACACAGATTAATTAAAACATAAGCAACTCTGTTTAACGGTTTATCCAACATACAGGACCAAACCCGAACCCGAATATTCACATATAGACCTGATATAGTTCATCCCAAAGTTCCCAACTGAACAGTAATCACATGCAATCAACAAAATACAGAACCCCCGGCAACAGCAAGATAAAGCTCCTACTTCCGCTCAGGAGCTGGCGGTCCTATCTTCGGTTCCCCTGGTACACATATCTGACTCGAATACGTAAGCTTCGCAGCTCGCGAGTACACAAGGGTTAGACACTGCACTAATCACATAAACATATAACGCATGTCGCATGGTAACTCTACACTACGTGGCATATCACGCGCCAACAAGCTTCTAATCAGAGACACCAGAGATCCAATACAGAACGAGATTCTCATCTCAATTCGGGAATCCCTCCCCCTGGAGCCAAGCCACGCCCGTGGAGGCTAACAGGAGTAACGATCGCATATATATATATATATATATATATATATATATATATATATATATATATATATATATATATATATATATATATATATATATATATATATATATATATATATATATATGTGGGAACCCTACACAGGGTTAAACGGAGCTACACAACTCTCGCGATAACTCATCGCAATACACTATAATGGATCTCATACATACATATAAAGAGAGAAGGACCATACCTGAGGAGCAGCTCGTAGTGCCCAACACAATCACAACAATAATATATGCACATATTATGACTCGATAAAAGTAGACCCTTTGAAAAGAACTCGTGTACTCACGTGGATCACCCAGCACAATCTCCCTAATTCTCTAATCCGAACCCGGCCCGTAACAATCTTGGACAATCCCTGTACATAAAATAATTCTTCCCAGATTAATCCCAATGCCCCATAGTTGTTGAGATTTAGATTGGACCCCACAAAACAGCCCAAGTGACCCCCAAAGCCCAAAACCCGAATCTGGTCCAGACAGGCGGATCGCGGCCGCATTGAATCCATCGCGGCCCGCGCTCGTGCTGGTCCTCGCGACCGCGCTGGGCGCGTCGCCACCGCGCTCACGACGAAGAACAGGTCCTTCGTTTCTGTTTTCGTTTTGCCTAGGAGAATTAATCTCCCAAAACTCCTATTTCCAGCAGAAACATACATGAAATTGATACCAAAACACTACTAGAGCATATCCAAACCAATTCCCACAAAGTCACCACAATTAACACATAAAAAATCAGATTTAAATCAAGGATTCTCACCTTTAACTTCAAGAACACCACTTGGAGGTTTCAAATCTAATTTGCAGCAATTATCATCACTTGATTTGGGTTCAATCTTCAGTCCAACAGCACAAATTCACACACACACTTATCTTAGGTTTTTGCACAAAAGGAAAGAAGAAAGGAATGCTCCATACCCATATACGTACACATATACGGATCCGGTTATATCGCGGGTTCGACACCGATACCCGGCCCCGATATTAAAAATCCACTATGTATATCAATAATTCCCATTTAAATCCATGAATCCATAATTATAGTTTATCCACTAAAAGTATGTCACAAATCTACGTGATCCCCGTCCCGACACGTATAATCCACTATACGGGACACAATTGAACCAACGCAATACCCAATAAAATAATTGGTCAATAAGATAATTACGCTTACCTGCTCGGGAGTCGGGGTATTACACTCCCTATTATAACATAGATTTGTGTGATTAGAATGAAAACAAAATGTGAAAACCTCAATGTGTTTTCAAGTTTACTTATAAATTTGAAAGCTAAAAACTGAAAATTAAAACTAAAAACAACAAAAAAAAATCTGAACGCGTTTTGCAAAAACCATTTCTTTCATAAAACATTTTCATCGAAAACAGATTAACTAAACGACACCTAAAACAGAAATGACCATCGTCCACTGATGATATTGTCATGACAAGAACCTTAAAATTCTTTCCGTGTGTATTTTGCTGTCCAAATAACCAATA
This sequence comes from Centrapalus pauciflorus, assembly GCA_020465985.1. NCBI lineage: Eukaryota > Viridiplantae > Streptophyta > Magnoliopsida > Asterales > Asteraceae > Centrapalus > Centrapalus pauciflorus. The sequence continues at coordinate 262,142 of JAANYP010000822.1, read as the reverse complement.
AACAAACTGAGTTGATTTCACTTTGTTTATAGACAACTGTAAAAATACAATCAATATCAATCAACTACTAGCTAGCTTCTTTTTGCTAATACTACAGCTACAATCAAAAGAATGGAATTGTCTTGATTTTCAAGCTTTATTAACAAATGATAATAATTAATAATTTAAGATCGATACATAAAATGTAGAAAATATGATGAAATCTTAATTCTTTTTTTCATGTATTCTCTCTATTTTGATATAAAAACAAAAGAAATGTCATTTACACTAAAAAAACAATTATTCATATATTTTTAGAATGGATGAGATCATTCTATGATAACTTGAAAACCAAAATAATTATATTTTCTTGATTTTTTCATAGCAGACGCACCCTTTAAATAATAAGGAGATAAATCAAAATGTTGAAAATGGGCACGAGTTACACACTAAGGGAGTGATAAACCCAATCTATCTTCTACATTAGTATAAACTATGTTTAAACAATTCTAGATCTTATTTTAACTTGATCACGAATGTATTTCTATTTAAGACAAATCCTTATATAATCTACAAACTAATAGCATGAAAGAAAATTACATCTTAGGTTTATATAAAGTCTTAAATGAGATGCATGATTATGCCCGGTTTGACTTGCAGAGTAAATTTGAACACTACAAGGAAAAAACTTTTTATTGACCGAGAGATTTACTGATTGAACCATCAGTAAATGTCTCTTTGTAACTTATTCTGACTGAATTTATAAGTAGGTGATTCTATAAATAATTTAGAAAACGAAATTAATTTATTAGATACTTTGATTGAAGTATTGAACCCTAGCCTCCTAACTAAGTCCGTCACTCCATCTATCTCTTTCTGTACTCACTCAAATACTCAATTTATAAGATACTAAAAGTCATCTATCTTGTAGTGGAAGGATTTGAAATTTAAATTACAATATCTATACTATTTTTATTGGTTGATGTATGAAACTGTATTTGAGATTGACTAATTGGTATGAATAATAAAATATTAACAATCTAAATTTTATTACAAGTAACTAATACTGATATATTCATTCAATCATAAACTGTGATGGAATTTATACAAAAGTTTTATTTCACTCTTTTTGTGATTTAAAACTTTAAACTTGTAATTTTACTTTTTTTTCAAATTTTATTCCATGAATCAAACAGAATCTGAAAGTATATGTATAACAATTAAATTTCTTTTAAAAAAACATATCTTCTAAGATGGCTTACACCATAAAATGACAAGGTGACAACAGGAATATTTTGTAATAAAGATAATTGATAGAAAAACATATGGTTAGTTTAGAGGGACCATAACCACCGCTAGAGTAACTCATGCGTCATAAATGACCCTAGTCAACACATTTGACATCCTGTCTATAATGGACCTCTAGTTGACCGTCAGGCCACGACTTCAATCAATGTTGTCTTATTTCTTTATAAAAAGTTAAAATTAGGTCACACCAACGTTTTTTTTTCAAAAGTAACAATATGGTTTGTGAGTTAGGTGGCATTTGTTTTTTAAGAGGTTAAATGTCTGAAGTCTGAAAACCACATCTGAAATTAAGAGGTGGTCTTAAGATCTGAAATCTGAAATTAAGAGGTAGTCTTAAGATTGTTTGTTTCGTAACATGAAACATATGAAAAATATCACTTCAAAATATTATATCTAATAAGTTATATCTTATAATTAATTAATTTAAATAAACAAAATTAAAATTAAATAATTAATAATGTTAAATATTTTTAAATTAGAATTAGGGTTGTAACTTGAATGAATGAGAGAGAAATTATCCTCTAATTTTTTTTCAGCCAAAATTTAACCTCTTAATTTTAAGAGGTAAATCTAGAGGTTGTAACTTCTAAACTCTAAATCTAAACAAACAATCTTATTTCTTTATAGATCTGAAGTTTAGACTTCAGAGGTTATTAAAACCCTCTTAACCAAAAACAAACAAGGCCTTATACTTTTTACTTAGATGATATACGTATTTTAATATTTTATAATGATGCATTTTTACATGGAGTCTAGTTTTTCACACAAATAGCATCTGATTTTTCAACCGGGTTCTATATAGAAATATACCATATTGAAATTGAAATCTAAAATACATGTATCATACGAGTAAGAAAAAAAATTCATATACCATACCGATGCATTTAGAAAAGTACATTGGTATTATTGTACAACCTTAAATTTTTTATAAACGTTTGGTATCGTTGAAGGAAATGATATGAAATTTATAAGGTATTTTGATATACATATAGTTACAAGACACTAAAAATAAAGAAAAAAATATAAAACTTCATTTCTTTCCATCTTTTTGAATCTCGTTACGTTAATAACCGATTGAGAGAAATGAAATTAATACGAAACATCAAGATCTACTTTCTCACATTGAAAATCAAAGATCTTTCACATAACAAAATATTTGTAATCTCATGCGATTTAATTCCATTTCATTTCACCAAATGTCATCTAAGTAGAGATATAAACGAGTCGAGCTTTTATCGAGCAGCACAAGCTCAAGGTCGGCTTGAACGATCGAGCCAAGCTTTTATCGAGCTCAATCTAGAGTACGAACCCAAAACTCAAGCTCGAAAAAGATAACGAGCCGAGCTCAAGCTTTAAATGACTCGGCTCAAGTTTTATCGAGCTTTTCGAGACTTCTATATATGTATATATTATGTCGATCTTTCCAAAATTTGGTATCGAGCATTATACACACACACACACACACACACACACACACACACACACACACACACACACACACATATATATATATATATATAGATTATATATATATATATATATATATATATCTATATATATATATAGACACACACACATATCGAGTCGAGTTTTTGTTAAGCAATTTAAGCTTTTCAAGTATTGAGCTGAGATTTTATGATGTTCCAGCTCGACCTATATGCCAAAAAAACGAACTCATAAATTATTTATAGAAATTCAAGCTTTTCGAGCCAAGCTCGAGCCTGATTTGAGTACTTATCGAGTTGAGCTCGAACCTACATTTTGAAAGCCCGTCAACCAATCGAGCTGAGCTCGAGCCTATCCTAAATGAATCGAGTTGAGCTCGAGCTTGACTCGACTCGTTTACAGCCCTACCTCTAAATATAGAAAAGTCGATTTTTAGAGTCACATTAATTTACAAGCTCGGACTTGACTAGTTTATCATATAAATAAATCTGAAATCCATGTATCCTTTTGAAATACGAAAAGTTAATTTAGCCTATTCAGAAATGTTCTTTGCTGAGTTTGTGCATCAGATCACTACTCCAGTACGTGAAAGATTTCAAATGTATCTGCGCTTTGTTAAACAAGCACAGGAACAAACTCCGACGGTGACTCCTCAAGAAACAAAAAGAGAAAGAAAAAACTTAACAAGTCACCAGACATACAAGAGAAACCAAAAATATAAATCTATATCTATATATATTAATAAAGCAAAATAATTTTGTCACATGTCAGTCTCTCGTGGAATCTTAATTTCGTTTTCCCGCGTAATTTTATTACCATAATTTTCATTATAATATTAAGGAAAGTATATTAATAACTCTAACTATCTTTTATAAGTTATTTAAGATATTTATTTTCATATTAATTAAAAACATTTAATAAATCTATATACATAGTTAAAAATTTATGAATAAGCATTCTAATCTGTCAAGATCAAAATCACCTAAGATTAACTGGTTTAATAAATCAGAGTTAAATCAATAACCTTGTTTTGAATCAAAATCCAATTAAGAAGTTTGTGGAATAACACTTAATTGTTTTAAGAAAACTTTCAGAACAATAAAAGAATAGATAATCAAATAAACACAATTAATATCAAAACCTTTATACTACCAAACTCTGATTACAATCACTTGTAATCTGTTTGATTAGACGAAGAACACAAACTGTTCTTAGGGTTTCAACCTTAGAGGCTTTAGAAACTTAATCAGAATACAGTTACAATATGAATTCTTAGATACCGAGATTATTATTTGAGAAAGACCTAGTCTATCTCTATTTATAGTATTCTGATTTGTTTTCTTGACGAACTGTGATTTCTCTGGTAGTGGATATCTTTGGAAGATCTTCAAATCTTGAAATCTTTATCACTTCCTGATTTGTAGCACTTTCTGTTATCTATCTGTTGAGCAGCTTGAACTTTAACTCTGGCAGCTTGAACTTTTGAACTAGCAGCTCGAGATTCTTGAACTAGCAGCTCGAGATTCTTGAACTAGCAGCTCAAACTTTGTAATTACACAGAATTACTACTAACAGTTTGAGAAATCCTAACTAACAGCTTGACATACTTAGATTATTTCCCAACAATCTACCCCTAACTTATTCTTAACAAAATACTTTATGTTTCCTTACAAATAAGGAAATAAATACAAAGTAAAACTGTTATACACAAACTAAGGCATCCAAAAACTTACATATTACACTTGTGCAAGCTTCTGCCTTATAGCTTTTATGAAGTCTCTTTTAAGCTCTTCATTATCATTTTCTATCTTTATTGAGCTCAGCTGTTGTAGCCATTCTCTTGGTAAATCAAGAAATTCAAAACTATAGAATCTGTTGGATCTATCTGCAAGTTTGAGTCTATATGTCATGGATTTTTCTATATCCATTCTTGTGGATTCTGGATCAATCATGCTTTGAAGATCTTTTATGTTATTCTGAACCCATACTATTGGTGACCTAGAGTGGCTAGCCTTCCCAATATTGTGCATCTGGGTTATCTCTTCTCTAGTCATCTTCTGAACTATCTGAATCAGGCTCTTATACTCCTCTTCTGGACCAGCTTCTCTTTTAACTACAAAATGATATGCTGGATCAATATTGTCCGTTGATTTGGCATACCAGTAAGTAATTGGAGGTTTGGAGAAGTCATGTTGATCAAGGGTTTTCTATTTCCATTGCCTTCTGCAATTGTTGATCAAACATAACTCTTTTGACATGATCAAACTTTGCCTGATGAATAACTTCTGGTTGGGGTACAGCAATAGTTTGAGGAGGGTCTTGGGTTTGTTTAAAGGCCTTTTCTTTTGCCATTTCTCTGTTGTACATGGCCTGAAGTTTCTCTGTGGGCCATGATTGTGCAATTACTTTTGAAACACCAGCACTTGCAGAATAGCTTATTAAAAATCTTTTATGTTCAGCCTTTGAAGGCCATGTTGGCCTTTTTCTCTTCTTCTGTCCTTCTTTGACCACAAATCCACGTAAGTAGTCTCCAAGGGTTTCATCATCCCCCATAGAGGCTTGGACTTGCAGATCAAGGATTTGGTCTTGTTCTTCTGCCAATTTTCTGGCCAATTCAGCATCAGCATCAACTTGGGCTTCCTTTGAAACAAATTTGATCTTTGGTGTCTCAATCTATAATACCCTTTCCTTTATCTGAGGTTGCTGCTTGAACTACTGCTGTTCCTTGGACTATTGAGGATGGTTCTTGAGTTCTTTCTCTGATAGACACACCTCCTGGCTTTTTAAGAGAAGCAGCTTGAGCTTCTGGACTAATAATTTGAGAAACTGTTGAGACTGTTAGCCTGGAAGCTGAAGTTGCCAGTGGTGAACTTGAAGTTGTTTGAACTGAGAGTGGGATATCCTGATTCTCCCCCTTTTTGGATGAATTGGTTTGATCAGAAGGACCAAAAACCTTTGCCAACAGGGTTTGAATCTGCTTTTCAAGCTGAAGAATCTTGTTTCCATATAGGTTCAACCCATGCTAAAATTGGGCAAGCTTTTGTTGTTGGACTGCTGAGAGCTGTTGTAGAGAAATGATTTGTGACCCCTGTGCAGAAATAGTGGACTTATAATGTTCCAAAATAGCTACACAGGTTTCAGTTGTGGATCCATTAAAGCCATGAGTTGTAGACTGGCCTCAAGAACTTCAAATGATAAAGGGATTTGAGATCTATCACTGGCACCAATACCAGATGCTTTAGAAGCATCTAAACCCCTTTGTTCTTGGTACTGGGGACTTCCAGAAGGTGCTTGCACACCCTCTGTGTGACACCCTTGCCACAATAAACACCATTACAAAAAACCCAGGATTAATCACGAAACACATGATTACATAATGATCTGAATACTTAATTAAATTGCGGAAGCATTAAAGTACATAATAAAAACAATACAACTGTTTTAAACACCCTACGGTGCAACACGTTTTCAAGTCTAAGTCTACATATTCAAAATTTATTACATCATCCCAAATGTATTACAATAATAATCCCACGATTCAGTTACCAAGATGAGAGAGAGCCGAGAGAGAAAGAGAGAGAGAGAGATAGAGAACTCTTGAAGATGAAATGGTGAAATGAATGAAATGATAGACTAATAGTCTTTTATTCTCATTTTCGGCTTTTTACACATTTAGCCCCTCAACTAATCTGATTTCACTAAATACTGATTTATCTTAGTTTTATCATCACTAACATTTATAAATCATCATACTTATAAATAATAATTCGATATTATAAAATTTCTTAATTTCTTAAAATAGCAACCAACTTTTAAATATCCGGATACATAATCATCTTTCGTAATCAAACTTAATTATACAAATTAATTTTACATAGTTAAACTAAATGTCCTCAAATACATAATTAAATTCCGAGGATGTTACACTCTGTTGCCATAGGAGTGGTCTTAGGTATGTTGGAACTGTCCTGTGTCCCTTGTGCAGAGACATTAATAATTCCAGCCACAAAACCCATATAAACATCCTCAGAAGGGATGTTGACCTCAATAGTGAGGGTAGGAGTGTCCTCAATGGGTGCCCTTTCGATATGATGTGCAAGAGTATCCTCTTGCACAGAGATATTTGGCTCTGGGAATTGGACTGAGGAGGAAGGAGCATTTGCAGCCCTTTGTTTCTTTTTGGTATAAATTTTTAGTGATGGGGCTGGGGAGGTACGTGTGGTAGAATGATCAGACGAAATATTTGTATCATGAGGAGTGGGTTGGGATCCTGGGGATGAAGCAGTAATATGGGGTTGAGTCTGCTCAGTATCCTCTCCTATGTTTCTTGGGAAGATAGTCTGCATTGCTTGAGGCAATGAGACATCTACAGTATGAAAATTGGCACTTTGTTTCAAAAGTCTTTTCACAGATGGTAAATAGTGCCTATGGGAAATATATATCCTTTTATGTAGTTTTAAAGAATTGCAAGATTTTGCAATTATTTCAGCCAAAAACCGAGGATACATCAAAAACTTCCCATTCTTTAAGGCATGGTGCCTTAACATCCCTTGAAAAATCATATTTGAAAAGTTGAACTGTGGATAACCAACTAGAGCAGTTGCAATATTTGAGGAAAATTTAGGCCAACCAGTCCTTTTAGGACTTAAACACTGTTGAAGAATGTGTACAAGGTATTTCCATTTGGGACCAAAATGTGCTTTGTAAAAGGTAAATGAATCAGTTGGGCCCCTATACCCTATTTCAAACAGACCTTCATATAAAGCCATAAGAGAGAGATCTGTTATACCTAAAGCATCTTGTAGATGCAAGTTCTGTCGGATGGATTCTTCTGAGATGATGATGGTATGACCATCAATGGTAGAAACAAGAGAAGTTATTGCATCTTGTGTACTCAGAGTGGCTTTACTCCAGAATTGCTCTATGTGAGATACGTATATAGTGGGGTTTACAGTGAGAGCATAGTTGATAGATGAACGACAAAGAAAATCCATCAGTTCATGAAAGAGTTGCATTTCAGCATGTTTAAGGGTGTATGGGAGGCAGTTGTGTTCTTTAACAAACTCCATTGGTGCTCAAGAACAAGAGAAGTTAGGGTTTGTCTCGAAGATTTGGAAATCGCACAGGGAGAGAATGTAAGGGCTCTGGAAGATATTTTGAAACTGGTAGTTGTAACCGAACGAAACTGGGACTTTTAAGGGTTTGGATTTTAAAAATATCTAGTCACGCGTACAACCTCCTTAGTAATGACTGAAATGCCCTACACACTTAACAGACCAAGTGAACAACTAACAGTCCGAGAAAATGAACTAGCAGCTTGAGAATAGTCTCAAGTTGTTAGTTATTTACTGAGCAGCATCTAATGAAACAGTGTCTACCCCTTAACTAAACACATATAGTAAATATTTTTCACAGATTATAGAGGATGATAATGTAAGATAGACTAATCCATGTTAACCATACCAATATTTGATACCAGAAAGGTGAATCTTCCTACATCAAAAGGTTTAGTAAAAAGATCTGCTAACTGATCATCAGTATGAATTTTGGTAACTTGAATTAACTTCTTTTCATTACAATCCCTTATAAAATGAAATCTAATGTCAATATGCTTGGTTTTGGGAAATTTTACTGGATTTTGTACAATGCCGATTGCACTTGAATTGTCAATGTAAATAGGAGTGGATAGAAAGTGCGTACCATAGTCTCTTAGTTGGTTCTGAATCCACATCACCTGAGAGAAACAGCTGGCAGCTGCAACATATTCTGCCTCAGTGGATGAAGTGGATACTGTGGTTTGCTTCTTGCACTGCCAGGAGACTAGTCTTGCTCCTAGATATTGACATCCTCTCGTTGTTGATTTTCTGTCTATGTTGCAACCTCCATAGTCACTGTCAAAATATGTTGTTAGTTCAAGAGGAGAGTCCTTAGGATATCATAGGCCTAATTTTGGTTAACCTTTTAGATATCTAAAGATTCTCTTAACAGCAAACAGATGTGAGTCCTTTGGGGCACATTGGAACCTGGCACAAACACAAACAACAAACATTATATCCGGTTTAGAAGATGTGAGATACATCAGTGAACCTATCAAGGACCGGTACAAATGAATATCCACATCCACTCCTTCTTTATCTGCATCAAGCTGTTTATGAGTGTCCATTGGTGTGCTAGCAACCTTAGAAAATCATTTACGTACTTTTACTGGCTGATGAAGAGACCAGTGGGTTTCTGCTTATCCTGCAATCCTAGAAAGAAAGTTAGTTCTCCCATTGAACTCATTTGAAACTTTTTGTGCATCAGGGTCTCACATTCCTTGCAAAGTATGTCATTTGTTGATCCAAAAATGATGTCATCAACATAGATCTGAACAAGAAGGATCTCTGATTTGATAGACTTTGTGAACAATGTCTTGTCTAGAGTACCTCTCTTGAATCCATTCTGTAGTAGGTAGGAAGATAGAGTGTCATACCATGCTCTAGGAGCTTGGTGAAGCCCACAAATTGTTTTGTCTAGCTCGTAAACTCTGTCAGGATACTTATAGTCTTCAAATCCAGGTGGTTGACACACATATACCTCTTCATCAATTGTACCATATAAGAATGCAGATTTCACATCCATTTGATACACCTTGAACCCTTTGAAGCTTGCATAGGCTAGGAACAATCTAATGGCTTCAATCCTTGCTACTGGAGCAAAGACATTGATGTGCCGCTAGCACACCTTAATTGTAATTATGAAATGGATATAAATATACTAAAACTAGTGACAATTAGGCAAGTATCACCTATCGTTTGCTAATATAGTATAAGTAAGTCCGGGTATCGAACTCAGGGACAATCTGGTGGAATGATGATAGTAAGTCGTCGATTAATAATTAGCTATGAATTTAGATTGATTTAAACTGCGTGTAAAACTAACATAATGACAAACGATTTATCAATACTACACACACAATCCGAAGAATGATTAAATACTAAGAATTCTGATAAAAGGAAACATGTAATCAAATGGTATCACTCACCCTAAACATCGGATGAACAATTTAAAGCGCAAATTGGATAATATATCAGTTATGATTCCAAAGCAACAAACACACAAATCTCTAAGATATGCCTGATACTAATTTATCATAACAACCAATATCATATCCACTCAAATCTCTTATACATGAATACAATATCGATTTAACATGTGAACAATGATCATCTAGCTATATGGATCTCTCGCTATAGCACAATAATCCCATAACTCACGACGTGAACACGAAAACCTCTTTTAAATGTTCAAAACTTGAGTTATGAAAATCCGAATGTTCACAACAAGTTTACGACTTTTGAATGATGATTCGGTTAACACCAAATACATAAAATTCATGCTATATTCTCATACAAACATAAATCCCCTCTTAATATTATGAAAACACCGATTAAACATACTCTTTCACCATCTCTAGTAGAAAGATTCAACTTCACCAACATGATTGGTTTATCAAAAACAAATACCAACTATTTCAAACTCTCGTTATGGAAATAATGAAGCATTCATAGCAAGTTTAACAAGTCTAAACATAACAACAAGATTTTCATTCAAAATACGCAAACTATGATATATTATCCGATTACATACGAGATATAAATCATACAATGTTTAGGGTTTGTTACCCAAATGATTACATAGCAAAACTACTCCATGTTAATGGAGTAAAACATCATCATACAATAAGCAAGCATTTCACACTTTAAGATTAACTTAAAAATACGAAAAACTCCCCTAATGACGTATAGTGATGAAGATGCAATCCTTGAATCAAAACTCCAAGTTAGAAACCTTCCTTGTCTTCCTTCTTTGTCAAGAAATCAGAGAAAAATGTGTGTGAAAATTTTGATAAAAATCCGTCCCCTTCATAAATGAGCAGAAATTTCCTTTTATAGGCTGGGGAGAACTCGCCGAGTTCTTGAGTTGTCAGCTTCTGATTTGATCCAGGAGGGAACTCGCCGAGCATATGAAAGGAACTCGCCGAGTTCATGAGTTGTCGACTCCTTATTCGATCTGTGGCATGTATCAGGAATTTTTTAGAAAATAACTGTTTTCAGGTGTACTCGCCGAGTACAGGGATGAACTCGCCGACTTCAGGTTGGCAATTCGGTTCTGGAAATGGTTGAACTCGCCGAGTAGGTGAGAGAACTCGTCGAGTTCTGAGCAGATCAGACTTTCTGTTTTAATGTGAACTCGCCGAGTAGATGAGTGAACTCGCCGAGTTCTTGTTGTTTCAGCTCCTTCCACTTCTATTTACTCAACAAACACCTGAAATGACAACATGAACCTATAAGATCGAGTTTGAGATGAATAACAACCAAAAAGCTATGTAAAACACGAGATATCGTCCTATAAAACATGTACAAATTGGACGATATTAAACATTCCCACACTTAAGCTTTGTTTGTCCTCAAGCAACTCTTACACAAGCATATATATAGACTTTAAAAATGAGAACGCATAAAAAACTCGACAACTTTTGACAAAGGAAGAAAATCCCAAGGCATTTTCGACTTACCCAAACACATAGCTAGGAAAACAAAAAAAATGAAGAACCATTTAAAACATAAAGTAGGGATAGAAGCTAAACATTCTAAACTTTTTTAGAACAAAATAAGCATGACGATAACTCACTAAACGAACACTCAACCCTCGTTGTTTAGGTTGACAAAGTCTCTCAATTGTAACACATTGAAATATGCATGAACATAAGCTTGTTAGAGCCTCAAATCAACAACACTCGATCAAGAAATAAGCGAAAATCAAGAGGGCTTAAAAGGGAAAGGAAAAGAGGGAAAAGGACTGAAAGAAAAGAAAGAGAGCGGCTAATAACATGGAGGACCGGCTCGAACGGGAAAAGTTTTCTTCTCCAACAAGCCTCGAACAAAACACTAGATACTTCTAGCTTGAAAATAATTTAGCAAATGCCTCTACGAGACTTTCTTATTTGCTATACTTTCTTTGGATATTTTTTTTCCGTCGTGGACTTTATCCACAATAACCTAACAACGGCCACCTCAACAGTAATAGCATACACTCTTTTTTGAATTAACGACAATTGAGCTAAGAAATAAAAGAAGGGGTAAAGGAAACAGAAAAAGAAATGAAAGCCAAAAGAAAGGCTTCCTAAATGCCTCTATCACGTAACAGCCTACAAGTTGATCATTGTGTTTTCGAGATGTATCGCAAGAGCAAGTTCTAACATGCATATAACAACCGACAATATCACACATAAAACCAAACGAAGTTTGAGCACCTAAATAATATATGCTTAAAGCTCGATAAGGCACAAACGCTCACGAATGAAAGTTATGAGTTGGGTTAAAATGTGCAAGTCATGCTAATTTTGAAAACAAACCTTTTAAAAATGAATTTCTTTTATCCCAAAACATGCTTGAATGAAACTTAAAAAATTTTTGCATCCTAAAAATATGAACAAATAAGGAAGAAATGCCACAAGATTTACACCCTAACAAAAGATGCAATGTATGATAGACTATAAATATGCTTGACATAAAAAATCACTCAAGAACCATCAATGGTTCTTTTATTCCCACACTTGACAAGTATACATTGCCCTCAATGTAATAAACAACTAAAAGAGCAAGTAAAGCAATGATAAATGAAACAAGCGGGTCGAGAAATCTCCCTGAAATGCAAAAAGGGAGAACTCGAAAAGTGATGAACCGGAAGGCGCACCAACTTGGACAAAAATCTGTGCAAGAAAGAAATATGAAACAATACAAGCATAAACAGAAATACTAACAACCTTAACAAGAGGTAAATAAAAACATTAGCATTAGAAACAATATAAAAATAAAAATAATTGCTAGAAAAAATAAATAACAGAATGCTATAAAAGAAAAAGAAAAATTGTTTGGAGGCATCACGCCTATGCAGTACAAATAACCGAATAATAAAAAATGATCAAATACATGGCCTTCTACGAAAGCCAAACTGTGAAGACCACCCCTTGCGGGGCGGTTCTCACCAGTCTAGGTCCCATATCATGCAATACGATATCAATCAAACTAAGATAGAGTAATTAATTGTGGAATATTAAATTACAGTACAAGCATATTAAGATTTAAGTTTAATGCAGATTAATTTTTTAAATTAAACTTATAAAGGGTACCTTCTAATCTATTCATTACATCATAGAATAATATCAAATCTACCCAAAACCACAACATTTGCTGTCTTCCAATCAGTACCGAAAGGTTTTGTTGTGTAGTGGTCTATAGAAACTTCTGTCTTGATCTTTAATAGACCTAAGAACTAGGTCCAGCAGGTGACTTTCCTTTGTCTTTTCCTGTAAAAATGTCAAGTAGCAACTGTAAGCAAAGCTTAGTGAGTAAATAGATTTTCAAATTAACATGCATGTCAAGCGGATCATCAGTCTAGCGTGATATGTCTTGGCTGCCGCTACAGCCCTCATGATTGAGACATAAAAGTCATAGAGTCGGATGATGTTCAGGCCACACTCACGCTTATATCGTGGGGCTCAGCCACATACTGGGCTAGCTACCAGTAAGTCAATATGGCGGAACATCGGAGGTCATTACCAAGTTCATAAGAACTAGTGAAATAGCCAGGTCTAGAACAATAGACCAACAGGGCTAATCGAGCTGAATCAATATCTCAAGTTATATGCAATAATGAAGCATACGTAATCAAATCTTGATAGCTATAGTCTCAAAGCAATGTCAGAAATGAAATATAAATGCGGTATCATATTAAATGATTAGTCAAATAGCTATCATGCTCCACTGGGCAAGACCGTACCATGGTGTGCACAGGTCACAATCCAGCTGATTTTATGAATGTCAATAAATCTAACATCAACAATATGTCTCAACTGGAAATTCAAACATGTTAAATCTGAATATCTATAACTCACAGATCTGGTCTTTATTAAACAGATGTAAAATCTGCCACCTGAGATATCTCAGGATTTAGTCTTTGTCAATCTGTCTTCTTGTCAAATCAATTCTTTGACCCGCTTTTAAATCTTTAAATCTTTGTGTCTATGTTCAGTGTTTTACTGAACCTGTCCAGAATCATTTTATATCATGTCAATTTCATCATCTTTTAGTCTTTAAAATCTTTAATTTCATCTGATTCTGATAACTGATAATCTCATAAATCATTCATTTATTTATATCCTTTGTTTCATTAAATTCTCAAAAGCTATATATATATATATATATATATATATATATATATATATATATATATATATATATATATATATATATATATATATCAATAAGTATGTGTATATAGTCATTTATTTAATTAAAATATAAAATCATTATTAGGATTCGGACCATCCGGATTCGGATCATCCGGATCCGGGCCAATCCGAACCGAAATGGCCAACCGATTTCGGACCAATGCACCCAATCCGAAACCTGGGAACCGAACTGGACCCATCCGAATTGATCATAAGCTTCATCCGAACTGGGTATCCGGATTAGGACATATCCGAATTCAAGTAAGGTCCGAAATGCACATCAAAAATGTTGGCAATCGAATTGAAGCATCCGAACTCGGGTCATCCGAGTTCGGACCACTTCCCATCCGAATTAAGCATCCGAAATGGAGTCCGAAGTGAGCATCATCCGAATTCGCGTCATCCGAATTCGGATCCCATACTTGTTAATTTTCCAGAAAATGTTCTTGGTGTTCTTCATTTATTTCATTCGGATTTTTCATAAAATTCACTAAAACTCATTTTAATCAACATGCAATGTAATATATAGATATATTATCATATTTGGGTTGATTTTATACATTTTTTTTCCTATCATAAACACACTAATATGATCAAGATCATCCAAAATATGTTATTTTTGCCAAGAACACATATTTTACAAAAATTCCGATTTCTTCAATATTTGGATGATCTAACCATAAATTTTCGTTTCTTTCACTTTTATATACTTCATTACATATTAATCTACCAATTATATACACATGCAACATATAATTTCCACGTTTTAAAACCTTGGTTTCGGTTTTTACACAAAACCGAACCAAACAATCTAAATATCGAAATTTAAGTAAATTTACCTCAAATTCTTGTAGATTGATGATGTTTATTGCTTATTGTAACACCTTCTTGTATTAAATCTTCAAATAATTGAACAAATCTTGAATTTCTTGGCAAATTTGTGAGATTGCCAATAGTTTAGTGAGAGATTAGAGAGAGAGAGTGATTTTAAGGTTAATGATCTTAAATGATCATTAATTGGTTTATATACTTTATTTTATCACTTTGTATAATTAACCCACTTCTAGTTTTGTATTTTACATCTCTTTATTTTAATCAATAATATTTTACAACATAAATATAATTTAAATTATATTTAAATTAAATTTTCATTAATCAAATAAATTACAAAATAAATAATGTATTAAAATTACATTATTGTCTCAAAATCAGATAATTAGGTTCAAGCAAAAAGTTAGGTTGTTACACAAACGAAAGCAGGACTCAGTCATCTTCGGGAGGTGGCGGGGGATACTGGCGAGCGTCCCAGGGCATGTAAGGATAGTACTGATATGGGGACGGGGCCGGAGGCTACTGCAGCTGATACTCGGGTGGCTTAACACTGAAGAGACTATCCATGGACGTCTGAATGTGTTGCAAGTAATGTCCAGTCTCTTGGGCCTGCTGATTATACACCGACCCGAAATGGTCGGTGTTGTTGAGATTCTGCCGGAGCAGATGATTCTGCTCCTGCAGCAGGCCATAGTTCTCCTGAAGCATATCCCGATCTAAAGAGATGTGCGCGAAGCAGTCGTCCAGCCAATCAAGCCTAGCATCCCAAGGGTAGGGGCCCGGGCCGAAATCAAAGTGGGACGACTGGGATGGCTGCGGCTGCTATGGCTGCTGCTGATGCTATTGCTGCTGCTGCTGCGGAGGAAGGATCGGGCACATAAATATCAGCTCCTCGCGACCCATCGGCATCTGCGTGACCTTGGCTCTCTGGAAGTAAAGCTTGTCTGTGTCTCCCGCCGGGTCGCTCTCTCTAAGCCGGTTAACAAAATGAACGATCGAGCCAGGCGGGTAATAAACGGCCCGCCGCAGACGGCTCTGGTTCCCGTGCGACCAGTGGCGACATGCAAAAAGTACACCGCCAACTGGTAGGGGAGAGACACGTATTCTTCCGGGTGAAGAATAGAATGCAAAAGCCAAAGGTCAGGCTTTGTGATCTTTTCTTGACCTTCTCTCCGGATAAAGCCATCGACGGTGATGAATCTATGCAGAAGCCGATGGAATGGGTTGCGGAGCTTGGACTCGTAGGCCTTGGATTCATGGTAATTTCTCAAGGCGATCTCACCCCAGAAACCTACGTAGTCAAAATTTGACGGTGCCTTCCTAACCCCTCCAGAAAGATAATCATCGAAATCCCGGTTTTAGACATCCGAATCCGAATATAGATCCAGATGCCGACACAGCTCCAAAACTGACATAGCTCGACTCGCTCCTCCGAGCCTAAATTGGACGGTGTCCCGGGCCTTCATGTTTGTCACGGCCTCGCTGAAGGAATATGTCGAGAAGAACTCAAGGCACAACTCGTAAACCCGGGACGTAAACCCTCCGTGCACCACCGAGAACGCGGTCTCTAACTGCTCGGGGAGGTTTGGATGAGGCGGGTCGCATTGAACGCGACCCAGAAAGTCCCAATTGAGGTACCTCCCTGAGTCGATTTGTCGACTCGCCAAAGTAAGTAGTAGCTCCCGAAACTCCTGCCTTTGTCCATTTGGGACCCCGGATGACTGGCTTTATATATCATCCGCACTTGGACTTCATCGTTGCTAGTATCCGACTCCGAGGAAGGTTCCCTTTGGCGGGAGGTGCCTGCTCGGCCACGTTTAGATGCGCCAGACATATCCTGTATTATAATTGAGGTGCGAGGGTGAGAATTCGAGCGACACTTTACAATAAAAATTATGAAGGGCTAAAGATAATCACAACAGCATGGAGCACAACCTTTGCCACACTTATTGTTGGGACTAAATCCCGACGTCTCACAAAAGAAACGGATTAACTACAACTTGTTGGTACACCTTGTGTGACGATAGCAGTCTAAGTGTTCTAGCATTTTGGTTCAAGTAATATCACAAAGTATTGGGTTTTAACAAGTGTTTGATATATATGTTTATATATGTTTGATAGTTATTGATTGTATGTTTGAACTTGATGTAACGTATTACAAGAAGTTCAAACATAAAGATAAAGATAAAATCAAACATAAGTTAAAAACATAAGTTTCAATACTAAGTTAATTATGTGAAAAGATAGATTCGAAATCTCTAAGGACTAGGATTCGAATCTAGTTAGATTCGAATGAGTCACTTAGGCAGATTCGAATGCGCTTACTTCGGCAGATTCGAGAGTGTCAGTGGGGACAAACTCGAACGGGCCTTGGGCCTGATTCGAGTTTGGCCCATGGCAGACTCGAATTAGCCTCTATAATTAGGGGTAGTCTCGAATAATTATCAGACTTTTTGCAGAATTCGTGAGGAATTAAGCATAAAGCGATTTTGAGTTTATCATCAGTGTTAGAGTCGTTTCGGAGAGAATCTTCTAGTAGGTGCGTTCTTGTGTAGTTCGTACAGCTTGTTGATTGTTTCCGTGTTTCTAGTGAGAGTTGTTTCCGTCTACCTGTTAAAGAGGATTCCGCACTCTTTGACGGTTCCGCGTCTAGATACATTCTAGGTTTCTTGACGCTTTTGGACGGTTTTTTTTCTCTCAAAATTCGTGTTTTTCGTGTTTTTCGAGCTTAGCAAATTGTTATCCGGGAAATACTTCGTATTTTTCACGTTTTTGATCGAAATCAATATTTTTCGTTGAAGAAATATTGATTTAATCTGCAAAACGTAAAGAAATCGAAGTGTTAGCCATTTTTCGAGTTTGCGGCGCTCGAATCTGTTAGGAGTAATTAGGGTTTCACTTAATTTCGAGTCTAACCAAATCCGCTCCTTTCGAGTTTGATACAGAGTGTTTCGAATTTAATTCGAGTTTGTGCTAAAGTCGATTAGGATCTCGAGTTTGCTGTCATTCGAGTTTGATTCGAGTTTAGACTATATTCGAATAGGGCTTCGAATTTACTGAGTGTTCGACTTTGCCTTGACTTTCGAATTTGGGAACTTTCGTATCTGTCATCAATTTCGAAATTAATTGAATTTCAACACTTAATCGAATTTAATCCCAAAAAGATTTAAGCTAAATTATATTCGAATCTACCTAGATTCAAAAGAATTAGCTTAATTCAGTTTCGAATTAAATTAATTAAGTTACAATTCAATTCCTTTTGAAACGATGTCAAACCTTCAAAAGTTTCTAGAAATGGATCATGAGGTCGGGAAGGCAAATACACCGCCTAAGCTGATGAAACTCGAAGATTACTATTGGTGGAAAGATCGGTTTGCCGATTTTGTGCGTTTCAATGACATGCGCATGTGGGTATGTATTGACGAAGGATACATTCCACCTATTTCTGAAGTTGAAGGCCGTCAGCGAGTCTTATCATACCAGATGATGAAGGAGGATGATAAGAAACTGTATGAAGCCGAGAACAGAGGTTTCTCGATTATTCGAATGGCTTTGCCTCAAGATATACTACACACATTCCGGACTCAAAAGACATCTAAAGAACTTTGGGAGTCGCTGGAAAAGAGATGTGAGGGTAATCTGAGGGTTAGAAGGAAGCACATGGAGTTGTTGAAACAGCAGTTTGCTATTTTCAAGGCGTTAAAGGATGAACAGCTGGATGATACCATCACTCGCTTTTATCATCTGTTGACGGAGCTTGAAAGTCATGGGATTGAGTATACTGACACCGACAAGAACAATAAGCTTCTTGATGCCTTACTAGCCAAGTGGGCGATGTACGTGGCTATGATCAAGCTTAATGAAGACAAGTATTATACCCAATCACTGGAGGATATCGTGGGAACGTTGCGAGCATATCATTTCGAGCTACTGTAGGCCGAAACGGATTACGAACAAGTCCAAAATCCAGCCATGTATTTTGGAAAATCAACAAAACCTTCAGCCGCAGCTGATCTGAAGACTGCTACAGCGTTTTTCACCGGAGAAACGTCGTCACCAGCAGAGACTGATGACACATTGAACAGAGCGTTCTTAGGGTTGGGAAAATCGGAAGAACAGCAACCTCAAGCATCATAGACATCAACATCTCAGGGATACTCTAAGATGCCCATGAGCGCTAAATCGGCCGAAGAACATTTGAACTTGCTTGCATCATTTGTGGCCGCATACGGGAACTGCGTTCAGGGGAAGATAAACGATCCTGCTCTCTGGGATGAAGACTATGATCAGGTAGACCCTGACGATCTTGAGGAAATGGATCTTTAATGGCAACTGGCCATGGTAACCCAACGGGTTAAAAGGTTCATCAAACGGACTTGGAGGAAGCTGACGATGAATAATAAGGGGATTGGATTTGATAAGTCCAAGGTCAAATGCTACAGTTGTCAAGGTCTGGGACACTTCGCCTGAGAATGTCAAAGACCGAAGGTAGATACTTACCAAGGACAGAATCAGCATCACGGACAGTTTCAAAACCAGTCTCAACAGAGATACCTTCCAAGTTCATCTACCGGTCAAGCCAATCTAGCTGGTCTGTTATCAAACGTAACATCAGACAGACAACTGGATGGTACCTATGACTGGAGTTCACATCCGGAATCAAATGCTAGAGCCTTTATGGCTGAAGTCATGGAGAATGGATGTGAAGGGGAAGAGTAGACCACAAGGGACAGCAGTCCGATGTGGGTGGAGAAGACGAATGATCAGACGCTTCTGGAGTTTGCCGCTCAAATGGCCAACGTGGAATCCGACCACACAAAGGTTAGTCTGACTTACTCTCTTTTTCATGATTTATGTGTGTTATGTGTTACTTCCAACGATAGATTAAATCTAGTATTAGAATCACATAAGAACATATTTGCTAAAAATGAGTCGTTAAAATTTGATAATGCTAGCCTGAATGATATTAAGCAAGATCTTAAGGAAAAACTTAAGGCTAATGCTCAAGATGTAATAGTTCTGAAAGACAAGCTGAGTGAGCAGTGCGTTAGGTTAGAGCTAATGTATGAGCATGTAGAGGCCTTGACCAAAGATCTTAAGAACAAAGACATAGAGCTAGCTGAGACTAAGGTGATGGTAGCAGAGGCCAATAATAAGCTGGAAAAGTTTAGGAACTCAAGTCTGAACCTAGGGAACGTTTTAGATACTCAACGACAATCTAAAAAGCCTGTAGGTCTAGGATTTCATGAGATTCCTCCTCCTTTTAATGCAAACTACGTGCCTCAACCTCAGGAGAAAACTGAGACATCAGTAGACTTAGAGAACATACCTGCACCTATGTCTGAGCCTGTATTAGAAAATACACCTAAGGTGACTGACACAACCGTCAAGGTTAAGAAAGTCAAATTTGTGTCCTCCTCCAGTGAAACACCTGCAGGAAAACATAAAATTGATTTTAATGATCAGGACAATGAACCAGTCGCAATAGATGTTCAAAAAGTCCAGGACACAAGTGAGACACCTAAGTCAAAGGGCTCACACAAGAAGCCAATTGACAAAATGTCATACTTTAGATGTCGCGAGAAGGGACATGTCGCTTCTAACTGTCCGCATAGGAAAGTTGATACTACACCTAAGACAGTGAAGCCAGAACAGCCTAAACCTTCAACAAGTGGGGCGAGCACTAGTAGTTCTCAGAATACCGAGAAAACTGTGCCGGCCGCACCAAAACAAGTTGTGAAACAAATACCGATAAAAGTTGGACCAAAGGAAGTGATTAGGAAAAATTCACCGAATAGAGTCCCTAGTCAATCTAGGTCAGGACCTCAACAAGTCTATAGGAGCACAACACCTAGCAGGGCATACACTCCAGTTAGGTCACATACTCCTGTTAAACATTACACACCGGTTAGAGCTCAGGGATCACAATCTGAAATGCAATATAATCGAAATTATTCAAGAGCTCCACAACAAATGCCTACTCAAAGGCAAATAGTGAATGTACATCACTCGGCACCACAACAAACTCCTGTTCAACGACCCAAGTCACCTGAAAGGCGAGATGGGTATTTGAAAGAGTTTATGTATGTGGACGAGAATGGTATTACCAAGTCAGTTATGGCTTGGGTTCCCTGTGATAACTAACCTATTTTCTTTCATGTGCAGGAGATTACCACAGGTCCAAAAAACAAATGGTTCGTCGACAGTGGATGCTCCAGGCACATGACAGGGGAAAGAAGTCTCCTTACAGACTTCAAGGGTGGGAATCGGGGATTTTTATCATTCGCGGGAAATAAAGGAGGAACCATCACTGGTACTGGAGAAGTCACTAATGGGACGATTACATTGGATCAAGTTTATCACGTTGATAAACTGGTTCATAATCTCATTAGTGTATCTCAAATCTGTGATAGGAAGAATTCAGTGCTTTTTACTGACACTGAAGCGTTAGTGCTAATACCGGGATTCAAGATACCTGAAGAATGGATACTGATGCGGGCACCAACGAAAAATGACTTGTACATGCTTGATATGAACAAGCCAGATACTTCGCTGGGGCCAATCTGTTTGTTATCCAAAGCTTTGGAGACGGAATCAGTATTGTGGCACAGACGCATGGCTCACTTGCACCTAAGAAAAATGAACTACATAACGAAGAATGGGTTGGTGCAAGGTGTGCCTATGAAAAGTTTTCAGTTTGAGGACAAGTGTCTACCATGCAAGAAGGGCAAACAACATAAGAAGGCACACAAGTCCAAGACTCAGAATTCCATAACCTCTACATTCGATTTGTTGCATATGGATCTCTTCGGACCAATCAACAAAAGGAGTATAGGAGGTAGTTGGTATTGTTTGGTTATCACAGACGATTACTCACCATTTTCTTGGGTTTTCTTTCTAGGTACAAAGGACGAGACGGCTTCCAAGCTCATCGGGTTCTTAGACCAAGTGGAGAATTCCTATGGAACACGGGTTAAAAGGCTTCGTAGTGATAATGGAACTGAATTCAAAAACACTATAATTGGTGTATATTGCCTCTCAAAGGGCATAGTGCATCAATTTAGTGCACCATATGAGCCTCAACAAAATGGGGTGGCCGAACGTAAAAACAGGACACTGATTGAGGCAGCTAGGACTATGCTTTCGGATTCAAAGCTTCTTACCATGTTTTGGGGAGAGGCAGTGAATACCGCATGTCATATTTTAAACCGAGTCCTAACTGTCAAATCTTTGAACAAAACCTGTTATGAAATTTTGAATAAACGGCCACCTAATTTAACTGGCTTCGAACTGTTTGGGGTACCATGCACTCTATTGCGAACAAAACATCAACCTAAGTTTGGTGAAAAGGCTGACGAAGGATACTTCCTAGGTTATGTGCCGAACTTACCAAACAAACGGGTTTTTAACAAAACGAATGGTACAGTAGAGATTGTGTATAACATTGAAGTCACAAGCTATACACATGAACCCCAAGTCCGGAATGGATATTTGACTATGATAAATTATTTGAGTCATTTAACATTTCTTTGGATGAAAATGCAGGTACAATCGAAAAGGACATGGCGACGTTGCATCTGAATGACGAAGGTCATACCTTTCCGAGGACTACATTTCAATCCACATCCGAGCCTACTGCGACTGAAGATGGATCTCCAGAAGTTACGGATTCAGAGGCACCTTCAACTGAGAATCAGACTCAGGCACCAAATTCCAACTCTGAGGAAACTGTCCACGAGGAGGAAAATGTGGAATCTGAGGATGTTCCCCCATTAGGTGAAATAGGATCTAACTTAGGAGATAATCTGAGAGTTGATGAGATAGAGACCTCTAGGATCAACAAGAACCATCCTATAGAAAGCATCATAGGAAATCCTAACGAGGGTGTGAGGACTAGGAGTAGTTTAAATAACAACACTGTGTTGTTGTCCATGATTAACGACTCCGAGGCATATCATACCTGTCTCTATTCTTGTTTCATTTCGCAAGTAGAGCCTAAGAATGTGCAAATGGCACTAAAGGATAACTCCTGGGTTGAAGCGAGGTAGGAAGAACTCTCTCAGTTTAGGAAACTAGAAGTGTGGGAGTTAGTTCCATTACCTCGAGGGCAAATTGCCATAGGAACCAAATGGGTTTTTAAGTGCAAACGAGACGATCGGGGTATAGTCACTCGCAACAAGGCTAGGTTAGTTGTAAAGGGTTTCAACCAAGAGGAGGGAATCGATTACAATGAGGTTTTTGCACCAGTAGCTAGGCTGGAAGCCATTAGGTTGTTTCTGGCTTTTGCTTCCTTCAAGGGCTTTAAGGTATATCAACTAGATGTTAAGAGTGCTTTCCTCTATGGGAAAGTGAAGGAGCTGGTGTATGTAGAACAGCCGCCCGGATTTACAGATCCAAAATATCCTGATAGAGTATATCGCTTAGATAAGGCTTTATATGGATTGCATCAAGCACGAAGGGCGTGGTACGAGACTTTATCCAACCATCTTCTAGAGAACGGTTTTGAAAGGGGTAGGATAGATAGTACGTTGTTCGTTAAGAGAAAGGGAGAACACTTCATCTTGGTACAAGTGTACGTAGATGATATCATTTTTGGATCATCAGACGAACAAATGTGCAAAGATTTCGAGAAGGTGATGAAGTCGAAATTCGAGATGAGTGCAATGGGAGAGTTAAATTTCTTTTTGTGGTTACAAGTTGAACAGAAGAAGGAAGGTATGTTTATCCATCAGACGAAGTATGTCTATGACATATTGGAACACTTCGGGATGGATGGAACGAAACTGACTGCCCATTTCAACACACCGATTCAAGTGAATCACAATCTCGGACCGGGTACTGAAAGTGATACTGATGTGGATCCGACGTTATATCGGGCCATGATTGGATCACTTATGTATTTAACTGCTTCAAAGCCTGACATCATGTTTGCTGTGTGTATTTGTGCTAGGTTTCAAGCTAATCCGAAGGAGATGCACATGAAAGCTGTGAAGCGGATTCTGCGATACCTCAAGTCGAAACCGAAGCTGGGACTTTGATATCACGCGGAGGGAGATCTAGAGTTAGAGGCGTTCACGGATTCTGACTACGGAGGATGCAGCTTGACGCGCAAATCAACAACTGGAGGTTGTCAATTCCTAGGAGGGATACTGGTATCCTGGCAATGCAAGAAACAGACGTCGGTAGCCGTGTCAACGTGCGAGGCCGAGTATGTTGCTGCTGGTAGTTGCTGCTCACAGGTTCTGTGGATACAACAACAATTGCGGGATTACGGTTTGGCTTACACTCAAACTCCTATTAGGATAGATAACCAATCTACAATTGCAATAACAGATAATCCAGTTAAACACAACAAAACAAAGCACATAGACATTAGGCATCATTTTATTCGTGATTGTGCTGAAAAGAACTTAATCAAGTTGGTAAAAGTGGCAACGGAAGATAATAATGCTGATTTATTTACCAAAGCCTTTAATAAGTCACGGTTTGAATATTTAATTCAACTAAATGGAATGCGCAACCCAGAGTAATTTGACCTTAATAGTAGTTTATTTACTTTTATAGCTGTAGTATTTCTTCCTTTTATAGTAAGTCTGCTAAATTAGGATAGTTTCTATTTTTAGTAAGTTAGTAGGTTATCTTTTTGTTTATTGCTATTTCGTATGAAAAACAAAAGAAAAAAAGAGAGAAAATCATAAAAAATTCAAAAAAAAAAGAGAATATCAGAAAAAGAGTTTAGTCTTAGATGCATAGGTTCAAAGTGACGAAAATTAGCACAGTCGTTACAAACTCTAAGTGTTTAAGCCTTCACACGTAATGCACCTAAAATTCTAAGTGTTATACTTTATTTTAGTTTGATGTGTTGGTAGGCATAATACATATAGGAAGTTCCATGGCAAATAAAATATTCAAGAAAAAGTCAAACGTGTCACTAACTTAGATGTATGACGAATAGGTCTTAATTTTTATGTACAAGACATACAAACTTTGAGTCTAAATGAGGTATGCAAACTTTCTGGCGATGTATAGCAACATCAAATACATCTAAAAATGGAAAGCATAGAAAAATCATAAGGAATTGAGAGTCAAAAACATGTAACTCTGTTGTACGTAAGTACAGACCTGTTGCCTCTGTTTTGATTCGGGTTAGCAAGATAAGTCGCTTTGTTGTACGTCGGTACAGACCTGTCACCGCTGTCTTGCTAGCTTTAAAAATAAACCTTAAGTCAAACTAAGACACTTTGTTGTATGAAAATACAGACTTGTGTCCGATGTTTGTCTTTTAAAGAAAGTTTGCAAATACCAACAAGTTAGAATCATTGTCTGTATGCCTTGATCATAAAAGTATGTCTAGGTCTGAGTCACGTAAGATAATTTCATGATAAATAAAAATGCCGAGGGATATTCCGAAATGTAGCATGTTTAAAGGGGTAAAATACCAACAATCGGCTAAATGAGTATTTCACGACAAACAATCAAAGGAATCAAAAATTCCTAAGTGTGAAAGTTTAAGTACTGAAAGTGTGTATCTGACACCGCTATCTGATTGAATCTTTCTTTGACTATGCTCATCAAAAATATTTTGTTAAGTGTTTAGCGTAGGTTGTAAATTTTTATAATGTAGTTTAAGTCTAAGTTAAATTTTTTGTTCAAAATTTTAACATTTATTTTTATTTTTATTTTTTACTTTTACTTATTTATATTTATATTTTTTAGTTTATTTTATTTTAAGTTTATTTTATTTTATTTTATTTTATTTTATGTTATTTTACTTAGGAAAAAGGTCAGAAATTACTGAGGGTGCATTCATAGTTGAATAAAATAAATATTGCGTGAATATCTTGTGTTTAGGGTAAAAGATTTGGCATAGTTTATTCCGCTACACAATCAGATTGAAAAAGTTGGAAAAGTTGATTTTATTTCAAAATTTTTGAAATTTTCAAAGTTTCAAGAGGAATTCGAGTTTAGAATAAACTCGAATTTGGGTGATGTCGAATCTGTCAGTAGATTCGAAATTGACCATAGACTCGAAGGTAGGTGGTATAAATAGGATAACAGTAGTGTCATTAAGTCATCTGTTTTCGAATCTATATTCTCGAGTCTATCAGGCGATCTCGAATCTATTTCTCTCGAGTTTACCGATTTCACTAAAGACAACTATTTGTCGAGTTTCTTGCTTGTGTGTTCGATTCTACTGATACATCTAGGTATAAACAACTAGGTTGTACAAGATTCAAGTAGTTTTATACACCATTTAAGCCAAAATCACCAATTCTTGAAGGTTTATTGGTCGAAATTGTGTTTTACAAAATTACAAAGTTTGGACCGGTAAAAAGTCAAATTAAAGGCAAATATCTGTGATTAGTACCTAGTAGGACTAATGAATGGGATTTTCTAAGTTCAAAATGGTTAAAATCATAGAGTTTGGTGATGATGTGGGCCGACGAGTTCGAATCTGTTCCTGACCATTCTCGAGTTTGTCAGTAAACTCGAGATGGGCAATAGATTCGAGTGTGACATCAAACTCGAAAAAGGGTTGCTCCGAATCTGTGTGTTCGAATTTGTCAATTTATATGAATTATTCAATTTAAATTTAATTAAACTTGTAGAAATTCATATGTGTTGGATTTTGTACTTAAACAAGTTCAAAATAAAACAAATTTGAATTTAAACAAGTTTATCCATTTTCAATAATTCTAAAATTTTATCTATTGTGCAGACATGGCTGATCGAGTATTCGTGCTTAAGCATAATATGGTCATTCCCCCCGACCATAATATCCCTGAAGCGCAGGGTTTTCGGCAAATGGTGGATTTCTAGTGGAGTCTAGGATTTCTTTTGCATTGTCCCATAACATCCAAATTGTTATTCCATATGTGCGGCAGTTTTACGAGCATTTGCAAGTTGACTGCACTGTCACCCCGACAGTTCTAAGGACTAGAATAGCTGGACAGCCGTTAGTCTTTTCTGCTTATATGCTACGTCAGGTCCTGCAGTTGGGGACTCAGGAAGAAGAAAATGGGCCTATTGACTTTCCTTTAAGTATTAGGCAAGCTGCTTTTCTGAGGATGGGGTATAGCTTGGATGTTACTAAGACATCCTACATGAAGAGTGGACTCACAGGACAGTGGAGATTTTTGGCGCACGTATTCATGGTGTGTTTTGCGGCCAAGAAAGCAGGTTTTGACTACATTGTATCGAAGATCCAATCCGGGATTATCGCATTGGTGTATAATCGGAGTTTCAGCTTTTCAGAAATGTTTTTCTCGGAGTTCATTCATCAAATCACGGCTCCGGAGCAGCAATGATTTCTCCTATATCCTCGTTTCATAATGATGCTCATCCGACACTTCTTGCCTAATTTGCCGCAGCATAATGAGATTCAAAGTGTAGCGGTCATTGATAAAAGGATTTTTGCTGACTGTTCTACGCACAGAGGAAGACTAGCAGTTCCGGTCGAGCGACCTTTATTTGGGGCAGTTATAGACAGGAACTTTTTGGCACCAGATAATGCCAACTGGGCAGGTGAGGTAGAAGTTCCGCTTCGACAGCCACAACAACAGCAGCAACAACCGCGTGCACAACAACAAAGGAGACGTCAAAGACCATCTGCGAGTCAAACTCAGGCAAGTAGGCCTTCTACCAGTCAACATCAAGAAGCACAAGAGGCTGGACTATCAAGTACACCAGCAGAACCTATTCCGACATCCGATCAGTTGTGCCAAACGTTACATGAGATTTGGGAAGCTGGTCCTCATGCCAATGAAGAGATAACAGCTGAGCTTATTGATCAACTGCAAATCCGTCCTTTCAAATCAGGACTTATGGATCAAGGTTAGTAGTGACTGAAGACCCTTCCCGCCGACGAGCCTCACGGGAGTCTGATGACTCTGATTTCGAAGAAGAAGAAGTTACTCCTCTATTGACAAGGCAAAGGGCTAAACGTCATCGGTTTATGCAAGGAACTTCCTCAACTTCAGCCACACAACCTGAAATTCCTCAGCCTCAGGACCCTCAAACTACCATTCCACCATCTCCACCACATGTTGAACCGTACATCCCATCACCCATCCTTCCAACCCCAATACAATCTATTCCATCCACCTCATCCACCTACGCCGACAATCAAAGGTTTCTGCAGCTTAAAGATAGAGTTGACTTCCAACAGATCCAAATCTTCGGCCTGACAACGGCAATCGGTGAACTTCAGAAGCATAACACAAATCTTGATAAGGAGAATACCGACCTGAAGAAGATTGTGGAAAAAGTTCAGGAAGAGAATTTAGAGTTGAAGACTTTTGTATCTGATCAATCGGCTGAGATAAGATCGATGCGCTCCCTGATTGAGCAATTAATGAAAAATATAACGGCTCAGGGGGAGACATCATGCCGTGAACAAGTAGAAGTGTCGAGGGATGATGATAATAATGAAGATGACCACGACAATGATCCCAGCACTCAAAGACAGAATGAGCCAGTAGATTTTTCTGCTGCTCAGGATGCTCAGTCTCAGGGGGAGCCGAGTCAGTTGGAGGTGAAGTAGGAGAGGCTGGTTCCTCAAGGGCTTTGGAGAGCGATATGATAGAAGCGCTAAAAGATATTAAGGAATAGCTAATGGAATATGATTATGAAGGTGAAATAGAGGAGTTGGAGGAAGAGGAATTCATTCCTGAGGAGATTGTTGATTGGAAATCCGACAACGAAGTGATAGAGGACGAGGACGATAACGTCAACGAGGTGACCATAAATTCACAACCTATCACGGAATTGTATGTGCGCAATAATCACAATGTGATTGACATAGATGACATCAAGATAGCCTCAGTCGAAGACTCAGAACTTGAAGAAGCAGAGAAAGAGCCATCTAGGGCTGAGTTGATAAAGCTTTGGTTCAAGAAGGAAGAAAAGAAAGAACAGCTGAAGATGAAGAAGAAGATGAGAATTCCGAGTGCTGGAAATTTCTCGGGAGGAATTATAAGCTGGTTCTTTGACCGAGAACTACAGCTGTTTATTTTGAAAAGGAGAGATGGTCTTCAATACTTGAGGCGAACACTGAAAGCATTCAATACACTGCCCAAGGTTGAAGTAAAGGAGTTAGCATGGAAAGAATTGATCAATATCGGCGAGGACCCGTATGCTGAGGTTATGGCGAAGATAATAAGAAAAGAGGGCCGTTCTGGAAAGTTTGAAAGACTTAAGCCGAGATCAGGCAAAAGAGTAGAGGATGGATCAAGGACAGATCCTCATACTGGAAGGCCTTGGGCCAGAATGGTTTATAAACCCGTCAAATGCTTGAAAAGGGTGCCTATGAAATCGATGCCACAGAATATTTTGAGCAACATGAAATGGTGGTACGTCGATTATAATACAGCTGAAGCAGTCATGGAAGATACACAGGACAAAGTGATTTTGAGAGTGTATGATCCACTGCACTTAATAAATCTATCGAAGGACGACCTGAAGAAGCTACATGATCAACCTGTCTTCTTTATTGAAGAATGGAGATTTGAAGCCAGGAAGTACCAGAAGGTAGTAAAAGTATGTATAGATGCAGGTATATACGCAGGTAGTAGTATATATAGCTCTAGTATTTAATCAAGATGTAAATAGTTAGTAAGAAGCTATCGTCAAGGGGGAGTCTGTTGGTACACCTTGTGTGACGATAGCAGTCTAAGTGTTCTAGCATTTTGGTTCAAGTAATATCACAAAGTATTGGGTTTTAACAAGTGTTTGATATATATGTTTATATGTGTTTGATAGTTATTGATTGTATGTTTGAACTTGATGTAACGTATTACAAGAAGTTCAAACATAAAGATCAAAGATAAAATCAAACATAAGTTAAAAACATAAGTTTCAATACTAAGTTAATTATGTGAAAAGATAGATTCGAAATCTCTAAGGACTAGGATTCGAATCTAGTTAGATTCGAATGAGTCACTTAGGCAGATTCGAATGTGCTTACTTAGGCAGATTCGAGAGTGTCAGTGGGGACAAACTCGAATGGGCCTTGGGCCTGATTCGAGTTTGGCCCATGGCAGACTCGAATTAGCCTCTATAATTAGGGGTAGTCTCGAATAATTATCAGACTTTTTGCAGAATTCGTGAGGGATTAAGCATAAAGCGATTTCGAGTTTATCATCAGTGTTAGAGTCGTTTTGGAGAGAATCTTCTAGTAGGTGCGTTCTTGTGTAGTTCGTGCAGCTCGTTGATAGTCTCCGTGTTTCTAGTGAGAGTTGTTTCCGTCTACCCGTTAAAGAGGATTCCGCGCTCTTTGACGGTTCCGCGTCTAGATAGATCTGTGTTTGGTAGACCTTACACAACTACTACACTCTATCATACATATATATCATGCGTGAAATGCAAGAATACATGTGTCTTTCCAATTGGCAATCCCAAAATGATCTCTCATGCAAAAATAAACTGAAAATAAGAAGAAACTAACCACAAAAAGAAGAATAACAAGGCACAGAATGCTAAACAAAAAATTAAACTAAGTATAGAAATAACACACTAGGCATGCACTAGACGACAAAAATACAACCTATAATTAGCTACACGACAAAACATCTGCATGCAATAACACGTACAAAGTAAAAGTCAATAATTTGAACTCAAAGACACATACTTTTTGAAAACAAAATCTATTCACAAATACTCAAATAAAAAGATCCATGATAATCTTGCAATTCTAACTATAAATACCAAATTAACCACTAAGAATTAACGTACCAAAACACAAATCTAGCCTAAAAATACAAACTTTAACTTTCTAAACACATAATTACAAAAGGAAAGCTCCTATGAAATAACACCATTAAACAAAGATAATCTACATAACTAATCAAAAATAACCATGAAAACTAAAAGAACCAACACATACGAAAATGCAAGATCTACCACGAAAATCCTAAAATTCAAACAAACTACTTGAAACAAGAAAATAAAGATGCACTAACACGTACGAAAATTAAAAATTTAGAACAACATAACACAAGAATTTCAAAGTATATCATGAACATTTAACAAAAACACACAAAAAAAATGAAAATTAGCATGAGAGATTCTTGACAAGTTCGTAACAAGGGACAAGGAATGTACCAAAATAGAGATATGAGATGGAGGAGTAGAGTCTATAGAAAATTCCGGCGAGATTCCGGCGAGGCGGTGGCAGCAGACGGTGGAGGACGGCGAAAATGACATGGAAAATGTTCCCACGCTTGTATTTGATACTATGGGAACAAAAATGCAAAGATTCGGGGAGAAAATAACCAAAAACGGAGAAGAATGGTGGTGGTTAGGTGGCTGTCGGTGCAAGGAAGAGAGAATAGAGATGAGAGGTTTTCAAAAAAAAATGAAGAAAAGAAATTGTGAACTAGGGTTATGCGCAGAAGTACTCGCGAGTACACAGAAGAACTCGGCGAGTTCCTACGCGGGTGTCAGAGGGTCAGCCCTCGAGATGCTCTTTTTAACCGAAAATTAATTTTTTTTTTCAGGAGCATGGTTCAGGTATTAGTTCAGGTCCACATACTTGGCGAGTATGGGCCTGAACTCGGCGAGTTTACCCATATTACAGAATGTTAATTTCTAGAAGAACTCGGCGAGTTCACCAAACTACAGAATGGTTATCAGGCATTGAACTCGGAGAGTATGGCTTGAACTAGGCGAGTTCTTGCCAGATCTGCACTATTTAACCCAGGAAATTAAACAAGATGAACCAAAACAACAAATACGAACTTTTTTGACAACGAAAACACGGAAAAGCAGAAACGAAACAACAATGAACATAATCGAATGACATGCTTATTTACTTTCGAGTCTTAAGCTTGACTCGGCCTCCACTTTTTAATTTTCGACACGCAACAATGTGAGGGCTTCGACATCCTCACCGATAACTTCCGAGTTCTCAATGTATTTCTTCAACCGTTGGCCATTCACCTTGAATGTTTCATTGCCATTAGGATCAAGCAATTCAAATGCGCCATACGGAAATAACTTATGACGGTGTAAGGGCCGGACCAACGAGATCTCAACTTTCCGGGAAAAAGTTTTAATCTAGAGTTAAAGAGCAAAACCCGGTCCCCCTCTTTGATGTCCGAACGATTCTTAAGGTGAGCATCGTGAAAGTTCTTGGTCCTTTCCTTATAAATGCTTGAATATTCGTAAGCTTGGAGTCGTAATTCATCTAATTCAAGCAATTGAGCCTTTCGTAGCTCACCAGATAAGGAAAGATCAAGATTGCATTCTTTTAAGGCCCAAAACGCCTTATGCTCAATCTCGACAGGAAGATGACAAGATTTCCCATATATCAAACGGAATGGAGTGGTGCTGATTGGAGTTTTAAAAGCCGTTCTAAACGCCCAAAAATGTGGCATCCAACTTATCGGACCACTCCTTACGATTGTTTCCAACCGTTTTCTCCAAGATTCTTTTCAATCCACAGTTTGTGACCTCGACTTGCCCACTTGATTGTGGGTGATATGAAGTGCCGGTGCGATGTTTCACACCATAATGAGCTAAGGCCTTTTCCATTTGGGAGTTACAAAAGTGTGTCCCTCGATCACTAATCATGGCCTTAGGAGCACCAAACCGGGAGAAGAGCTTTTTCAAAAACTTTAGTACAACTCGGGCATCGTTTGAGGGTAAGGCTTGAGCCTCGACCCATTTCGAAACATAGTCAACAGCCACGAGAATGTACTTATTGCCACCAGAAGGAGGAACGGCCCCATGAAATCGATCACCCAAACATCAAAGACCTCATAAATTTGAATCGGATTTTGGGGCATTTCATCTCGTTTAGAAATGTTTCCGGATCTTTGACATTGGTCACAAGTTTGGACCATGGAGTATGAATCTTTATAAATGGTAGGCCAATAGAAACCGGAATCGAACACCTTTTTGGCGGTGTTACTTGGTCTCAAATGACCACCGGTTGGTCCAACGTGACAGTGATGAAGAATTTCTTGGCACTCTTTGCCAAACACACAACGGCGAATCACTTGATCCGCACCAACTCTAAAAAGGAAAGGATCCTCCCAAAGATAATACTTGCAATCGGAGAGTAGCTTTCGCTTTTGTTGGAACGACATGCCTTTAACCAATATACCGCAAGCTAGAAAATTGGCAATGTCGGCGAAGCAAGGAACCTCGGAATCAACAACGAGCTTCATCAGGGATTCATCCAGAAACTTGTCATTGATGGATGAATCATGAAGCCCTTCAAGATTTGGATCTTCAAGATGGGAGAGGTGATCGGCCGCGAGATTCTCGGCTCCTTTCTTATCCTTGATTTCGATGTCCAATTCTTGTAGAAGAAGAATCCAACGGATAAGACGAGGTTTGGCCTCTTGTTTAGAAAACAAGAATCGAAGAGCCGAATGATCGGTGTAAACAACGGTCTTGGACAAAACGAGATAAGATCGAAATTTATCAAACGCAAAGACAACGGTGAGAAGTTCCTTCTCGGTAATACTATAATTCTCTTGAGCATCCGTTAGCGTCTTACTTGCGTAATAAATTGGTTGGATGTGAGTATTGACTCATTGGCCCAAAACGGCTCCTACGGCGAAATCACTAGCATCACACATAAGCTCGAAAGGTTGGGACCAATCGGGAGCTATCATGATAGGAGCGTGTGTGAGCTTATCCTTGAGGAGTTCGAAAGAGTCTCGGCATTCTTGGGAAAAGACAAACGGGTTGTCCTTTTCGAGAAGTTGGGTCATCGGGCGTGTGATCTTTGAAAAATCTTTGATGAACCGACGGTAAAAGCCCGCATGACTAGGAAAACTTCTAATGCATTTCACATTTGTGGCAGGAGGAAGCTTCGAGATAGTGTCAATTTTGGCTCTATCAACCTCAATTCCCACACTTGAGATCTTATGTCCCAAGACAATACCCTCTTGTACCATAAAATGACACTTCTCCCAATTCAAAACGAGGTTTGTTTCCTCACAACAAGCTAGCATGCGATCAAAATTTGCTAGGCATGAATCGAATGAATCTTCATAGACCGAAAAATCGTCCATGAAAACTTCCATAAAGTTCTCAATCATATCATGAAAAATTTCCATCACGCACATTTGGAATGTGGCGGGTGCGTTGCACAACCCGAAAGGCATCCAGCGATAAGCATAAGTTCCATATGGGCAAGTGAAAGTTGTTTTCTCTTGGTCATCGGGATTGATAGGGATTTGAAAATATCTCAAAAACCCATCAAGAAAACAATAGAATTGATTTCCGGCAAATCGTTCTAACATTTGATCCATGAACGGTAAAGGAAAGTGATCCTTACGGGTGGCATCGTTTAGTTTGCGATAATCGATGGATGCACGCCATCCCGTTACCGTTCTCGTCGGAATGATCTCATTGTTTTCATTGTGAACGATAGTCATGCCACCTTTTTTGGACACGACTTGTACCGGACTCACCCACGGGCTATCCGAGATTGGATATATCAACCCAGAATCAAGAAGCTAAATTACCTCTTTCTTTACCACCTCCATCATATTCGGGTTCAAACGACGTTGTCTTTGGACAACTGGTTTGTAGTCCTCCTCCATCAAAATTTTATGCGTGCAAAACGAAGGACTACTACCCTTGATGTCGGTAATTTTCCATGCAATAGCCCCTTTGTGGGCTCGAAAAGTGTTGAGGAGTCTAATTTTTTGGTCGCCCGAAAGACTCGATGAAATTATAACCGACAACTTAGACTCCTCAAGGAGGAATGCATACTCGAGATGGCTTGGGAGCTCTTTGAGCTCAAGAATTGCTGGGTCTTCAAGGGACGACTTAACCCGAAAAGAATTATGATCGTGGGAAACAGAATCAACATCCAAAGGAAACAAGGGTGGATCAATGGTCGACAATGGTGTCGACTCCTCCAAAAATTTTTCAAAACCAACAACCTTTTTCCCTTCATCTATTGAGTAGATGTCCTTGGAGTTGTATGACAAAAGAGACGAAAAATCAAAATCAAAAGCTTCTTCAAATGCGTGCACGTGGTAACAAGTGTCGTCCGTAAATGATGCATGTTGCATGGCTTTATCAATTGAAAATGTGACAGACTCATTACCGACTTTCAACGTAAGCTTCTTATGAAACACATCAATTATAGCTCGTTGAAGGGGCCAAAAAGGGCCTCCCTAAGATAAGGGGTACACGGCTATCTTCCTCCATGTCTAGGATCACAAAATCCACGGGGAACACAAATTTAGCAACTTTTACAAGCACATTTTCAACTACTCCCCTTGGATACTTTATTGACCGATCGGCCAACTGAATGCTCATTTTAGTCGGTTGCGGATCTCCTAAATGCAATTTTCATATAAAGAAGTGGGCATCAAATTTATGCTTGCCCCGAGATCCGCAAGTGCATTTGTGATAACTAAACTACCAATGTGGCAAGGAATAGTAAAACTCCCTGAATCCGTTAGCTTCTGAGGTAGCTTGTTTTGTAGCACCGCCGAGCATTCCTCGTTCATAACCACAGCCAAGATTCCTTCGAGCTTCCTTTTGTTGGTGATGATATCCTTGAGAAACCTAGCATAAGTAGGCATTTGTGAGATAACATCGATAAAAGGTAAATTAATATGCAATTGTTTAAATAGCTCAAGGAATTTGTGAAATTGGGCCTCATCCTTTTCCCTTTTTAAGCGACTCGGGAAAGGTGCCTTTGGCTTGGCGATCGGAACTTCTTTTGCGATAGGAGGCGAGACTTGCACGACACTTGGTGGGCTTGAAGTTTGTGCCTCGTCCTTTGTAGCCTCCTTTTCCGGTTCAACCTGCACATCATCAACAACAACATCATTTAAAACCGAATTAGAAACGGGTTCAAGAATTTTACCACTCCTCAAATTCATGGCTTTAAAATGCTCTTTCGGATTTCCTTCCATGTTGGAAGGCAATGTACCCTTTCCCCTTTCCTTATCAAAAAGTAGTTGAGTGAGCTGTCCCATTTGCTTTTCGAGGTTTTGAATGGAAGCTTGTTGTCCCCTCACTATATCTTCAAGGGTGGGCTTGGTTTCGGTTGATGGAGTGGTGGTATTCGTAGCTTGGTGTGGTTGTTGTGATGTATTGGTTGGTTGATGTGGTTGTCGGGGTTGATATTGGGCGGTGTTTGGATGACGAGGTTGGTACGAATTGTTTCTTTGGTTCGGATTGGAAGAACTAGCCCCCTCAAATCCCGGTGGTACCGCCGGAGCTTGGTCATTTGGTTGACGCCATCGGAAATTTGGATGATTCCGATTGTCAACATTGGGATTGTAATATTGTTGAGGTGGTGGTTGAAAAGCTAGCTTCCTCCTTTGGTTATCATATCTATCACCGTAAGAATACAAAACATCTTCTTCCAATGTTTCCTCCGCGTCATCATTCCCACAATCTCTTGTCGTGTGCAGTCCTCCACAAAGTTGACACACTTCTTGAATAGACTTCATGGTGGATTGTCTACTAAGAAGTGTCATCCTTTTGGTGCACTCATTTGCGGTATGAGGACCGTCACACAATTGACACATATGATTTGCTAATCTCGGGTTTTGAAGTTGGACTATTTGTTAACCCATTTTAGCAACCTTCTCCTTAAGTGAACTCACATCATCTCCTTGCTTTAAAGCACCGCGTACGACTCTATTCCTCGAAAAGTGCCACTCATGAGTGTTAGTGGCCGTGGTTTCTATTGCTTTGTAAGCATCGATTGGCTTCTTGTCCATCACACATCCACCAGCATTCAAATATAATATTTGCCTTGTTGAAATCAAAAGCCCGGTGTAAAATGTGTAAACTTGGTTGTAGGTGTCCAACCCGTGATGCGGACACTTTCTCAAAAGACCCTTGTACCTTTCCCACGCTTCATACAGTGACTCCTCGCTTTCCTGCAAAAAATTACTAATGTCATTTTTTAAACGAGCAGTTTTGGAGGGAGGGAAATACCGCATTAGGAACCGGTCTACAAGTTCCTCCCAAGTTGTGATCGATTGTGGCGCTAGTGACTCAAACCATGTTTGAGCGGCTCCCCTCAACGTATACGGGAACAAACGAAGGTACAACGATTCTTCGGGCATCTCCCTAATCTTTATCATATCGCAAACATCCAAGAACCGAGTAAGATATGCGTTCGGATCATCGGAGTCAAGTCCATCAAAAGGGCACATTTGATTCAAGTATTGGAGATAATTTGTTTTTATCTCGTAATGTGCCGCTTGGATGCGGCGGCGTATGATTGCCGATCCCGATCCGATGTTGGTTGCCTTGGAACGTTCCCGCATGGTTTGATTATCTTCTTCCGCCATTTTGGCTTCGACTTTTGGTTCGGTTCTTTGTCCCGAAGCCTCAAAATTCTCTACTACAATTGGGGATGCGGATGGTGGTGTCGATGGTGTTTCTTGCTCAACCGATGGTTCTGCTTCCTTTTGCTTATTCTTTCTTCGAATTAATCTCTCCGGATCTGTCAATGGTTCGGTTAAATCCGAGAGGAGATTTCGGCTCATAAACTCCTACAAGAGAAAGGGAAAACAAACGGGTAATCTAGAACAAGAGTTGATAATGCAATGAATTAAGGACAATGAAATTAACTTTCGGGGATAAATCCCCGAAAGGATCGCTAATATAGAAACGTTCAACCGTTCTCAAAATCACCGTTATTGTCCCAGGCAACGGCGCCAAAAACTTGATGTGTCGCTAGCACACCTTAATTTTAGTTATGAAATGGATATAAATATACTAAAACTAGCGACAATTAGGCAAGTATCACCTATCGTTTGCTAATATAGTATAAGTAAGTCCGAGTATCGAACTCAGGGACAATCTGGTGGAATGATAGTAAGTCGTCGGTTAATAACTAGCTATTAATTTAGATTGATTTAAACTGCGTGTAAAACTAATATAATGACAAACGATTTATCAATACTACACACACAATCCGAAGAACGATTAAATACTAGATTTCTGATAAAAGGAAATCCAGTATGTAATCAAATGGGATCACTCCTCCTAAACATCGGATGAACAATTTAAAGCGCAAATTGGATAATATATTAGTTATGATTCCAAAGCAACAAACACACAAATCTCTAAGATATGCTTGATACTAATTTATCATAACAACCAATATCATATCCACTCAAATCTCTTATACATGAATACAATATCGATTTAACATGTGAACAATGATCATCTAGCTATATGGATCTCTCGCTATAGCACAATAATCCTATAACTCACGACGTGAACACGAAAACCTCTTTTAAATGTTCAAAACTTGAGTTATGCAAATCCGAATGTTCACAACAAGTTTACGACTTTTGAATGATGATTCGGTTAACACCAAATACATAAAATTCATGTTATATTCTCATAAAAACATAAATCCCCTCTTAATATTATGAATTTCACCATCTCTAGTAGAAAGATTCAACTTCACCAGCATGATTGGTTTATCAAAAAAAAAATACCAACTATTTCAAACTCTCGTTATGGAAATAATGAAGCATTCATAGCAAGTTTAACAAGTCTAAACATAACAACAAGATTTTCATTCAAAATACGCAAACTATGATATATTATTCGATTACATACGAGATATAAATCATACAATGTTTAGGGTTTGTTACCCAAATGATTACATAGCAAAACTACTCCATGTTAATGGTGTAAAACATCATCATACAATAAGCAAGCATTTCACACTTTAAGATTAACTTAAAAATACGAAAAACTCCCCTAATGACGTATAGTGATGAAGATGCAATCCTTGAATCAAGACTCTAAGTTAGAAACCTTCCTTGTCTTTTTGTCAAGAAATCAGAGAAAAATGAGTGTGAAAATTTTGATAAAAATTCGTCCCCTTCATAAATGAGCAGAAATTTCCTTTTATAGGCTGGGGAGAACTCGCCGAGTTCTTGAGTTGTCAGCTTTTTATTTGATCTCCAGGAGGGTGAACTCGCCGAGTATATGAAAGGAACTCGCCAAGTTCATGAGTTTTCGACTCCTTATTCGATCTGGCATGTATCAGGAATTTTCAGAAAGTAACTGTTTTCAGGTGTACTCGCCGAGTACAGGGACGAACTCGCCAAGTTCAGGTTGGCAATTCGGTTCTAGAAATGGTTGAACTCACCGAGTAGGTGAGAGAACTCGCTGAGTTATGAGCAGATCAGACTTTCTGTTTTGATGTGAACTCGCCGAGTAGATGAGTGAACTCGCCGAGCTCTTATTGTTTCAGCTCCTTCCACTTCTATTTACTCAACAAACACCTGAAATGACAACATGAACCTATAAGATCGTGTTTGAGATGAATAACAACCAAAAAGCTGTGTAAAACACAAGATATCGTCTGATAAAACATGTACAAATTGGACGATATTAGACATCATCATAATCTATTCCTTCTTCTTGAGTGTAACCTTGAGCTACTAGCCTTGCTTTGTTCTTGATCACTATACCTCTTTCATCGTTTTTATTTCTGAAAACCCATCTTGTACCAATTGCCCTCTTTCCTTTAGGCAAATCAACCAGTTTCCACACATCCTGAATCTTGAATTTCAATAGTTCTTCTTGCATGGCTTCAATCCAAGATGGATCCTTCAGAGCCTCTGATGCCTTCTTTGGTTCTAGTTGTGACATAAAGCATTCATGTTCAAATGTAGCTAGACTGAACTTAGGCACTGCTTCATCAGAAGCAATTGATTCCTTGTGGATCATATTCCTTGTTTGCACAGGTGTGCGTGGATCTCCCATTATCTGGTTAAAAGGATGGTATTTGTGAACCCTGAGTGGAGGTTCACTCTCTATCGGAATTGAGCTTCCCAGATTGGTGTCATCACCTTCTTCACTTGATGTTTCTGCTTCAGTAACAGGTTGTTCTGAAGTGGGAACTGATTCCCTATTAGTTGGAGCTGTTTTTTCAGGGCTTGGAAGAGGCATCTCAGACTCTGTACCTTTGTCCAAATGGTTAGTAAGGATTCCAGGTGGATCACACGAAAGAAGTGGTAGAATGGTGTACTCATCCCAACTACCAGAATCTTCAACAGTCTGATCTTTTGTGCTGGCAGCATTAGAATTTATACTGGCAGCATGAGAATTTGGGTTACCAGTTTGATCATTGTGTCCAATTGTTCCTGCTGAATATTCATCAAAACTTAGAGATTTTGTTAGTGAATCTAAATCAAAAAACCAATCAGGACCAGTACCTTTGATGTTTGCAGTGTTTTCATTAAACACAACATTTGCACTCTCTTCAGTTACTTTAGATACACTGTTATAAACTCTATAGGTTTTGCTCTGTGTTGAGTATCCTACAAAGAATCCTTCCTTAGACTTGCTCTCAAACTTACCTAAGTGAGTTTTAGTATGCAGGATAGTGCATGAACAGCCAAATGGTTTTAGGAAGGCAACTAAGGGAATCCTATGATGGAACAACTCATATGGAGTTTTCCCTTGTGACTGGACAACTTGAACCCTATTTAGAACATAACAGGCTGTATTTACTGCCTCTACCCAGAAGGTCATTGGCAGTTTGGAATCAATTAACATGGTTCTGGCAGCCTCTACTAATCTTCTGTTCTTCCTTTCAGCTACTCCATTTTGTTGTGGTGTTCTAGGAGCACTATTTAGTTTTGTAATTACTTTTGACTCACAGAAACTGTTTAGATCATTATTTTTAAACTCAGTTCCATTGTCTGACATGATCACCTTTACCTTTAAGTTAGATTGGTTTTCAATTCTTAGAATAAAGGATTTGATTAACTCAGCAGTCTCATCCTTAGTCCTAAAAAAATAAACCCATGTAAACCTGGTGAAATCATCAACAATGACAAAACAGTAAGCTCTTTTATTCAAACTCAAAACAGAAGTTGGACCAAAAAGATCCATATGAAGAAGATGAAGAGCATGAGAGATTGAATTTTACTTCATTGGCCTTATGAGAAGTTTTGTGTTGCTTGCGTTTGAGACAGGCTACACAATGATCATCACATATGAACTCTTTCTGTGGTAATCCTCTTACCAATTTGTTTTTGACTAAGACATTCATAGATTTGAGGTTCATGTGACACATCCTTCTGTGCCAAAGAGCAGACTCATCAAATGATGTTTTGGATATTAAACAGCTTAAAGTATTGGCTTTGGATAAGTTTTCAGTGTTCAAACAGTAGACATTGTCCTTTCTTGGTGTTCCTAGTAAAACAAGATTTTCAGGTATTTTAAAATCTTTGGATAGAACAATGCATTCAGAGTCTGTGAACAAAACAACATTCTGTTTGTCACACACTTGAGACACACTTAGTAAGTTATACTTCAGTTGTCCAACATACAGTACATCATTAAAGATCATGTTGCCTGCTTTAACAGTACCTTTACCTGTTACCTTACCTCCTTTGGAATTTCCACCAAATGCAACATATCCGCCTTCAAAGCCTTTGAAATTTGACAAGCATTCGGAATTGCCTGTCATGTGCCTGGAGCAGCCACTATCCACATGCCATCTTGTCTTATGTTGATTTCTGTGGTTGCCCTCAGATGGTAGTTCAGTGGAAGTTTCTGCCATAAGAGCTTGGTTCTGAAACTCCTCTTCTGTTTGGTCACTCCAGTAAAAACAGTGTCTTCTTGTGAAACAAGAGCCTGTGAAGATTGTGTTTGACTGGTCTGTTGAGTCTTGGAGGCTGCTGACTTTGTGATCTACACTCTTTAGCATAGTGTCCAAGTTTGTGACACTTGAAACACTCAACCTTTGATTTGTCAAATGTTGGCTTGCCTTCTGTTTTGGCTTGAAAGTTTGTTCTGCCAGTCCTTTTAAGAAACCTTTTAGCCCTCATAGTCAACATGGCATGTTGCCACTTTAAGTCCATCTCTTCTAGATCATCTGGACGAATTTGTTCCAGATCTTCAGAATTTAGAGCAAATAGTCCATCACTTGCAACAAACGTCTCGTAATAGACCTCAGAAGTGTGGCCATCAGTACCTGTAAAAGAATCACAACATTTTGATTTATCATTAGGTGCAGATGATAGCAGAGCAGTGTTTTGATTATAAGAAAATGGTTTCTTTTTATTTTCAATTTCAAACTCAAACACTCTCAAGCTGTTGTAGAGATCGTCCAACTGTATTTCATCTAGAGTGTTCTTTGTTCTCCACTGTGCTGCATATACTGTCCATTCTTAACCAAGAGATCTGAGGAATTTTCTGTTTACCTCATCTTGATCTTGGCTAACCTTAGCACTTTCCAATTCACCTATTGTAACATCCTGATGTTAAAATTTCTGTATCTGAGGTTCATTAGTTTAAAATTTGTGATTTAAGTTGAATTGTATTTTTATCAAAGTTGGTTGTTATTTTAAGGAAATTTAAAAGTTTAAGAAGTTATGAAATTTGAGAATTTATAATCATTATTATGGAATATTATGAATTATAAAAGTTAGTGATGATAAAAATAAGCATAAATCAGTATTATATGGAACCGGATAAGTTGAGGGGTGAAATGTGCAAAAATGATGAAAGTTGAATAAAAAGGCCAAAAAGCCATTCATTCCCCATTTACTCTCTCTCTCTCTCTCTCTCTCTCTCTCTCTCTCTCTCTCTCTCTCTACTTTAATCCCCCAAATTCGAATTTAATGCATATAATTGTGTTAGGCACAAAAAGGCCTCAGTCAAACCTGTTCTGCATCTGAGGGGGAGATTATTAATCAAACCTGTTGATGCTTTTGAAGGTTGAATTTAAGGCCTGTTATATGCCTTATTGAAACCTGAAAATGATTTGCAATATCAGCCTGAAGCCGTTCTATATGTTGCATGTGTTGCAACAAAGGCAGTTTTGCCCGAGCTTTTCAGTCTGCTGAACAGGCTAGACATAAACTGTCTACGCTGCTCTATACTGATGAGCAGCTTGGGCAGTTTTCAAGTGTTCTGTTCTTTGTGAACAGAACCCGTTCTTTGTGAACAGGCTAAACACTTTATGGAATGTGTTTCCAAGTTCTCATGTATTGTTTTTCACTACAAGATCAGTTTATAAAGTCGAAGACAAAGTGGAAATCAGAACTGCTCAGCCTGCCCAAGCTGTTCCGCTACACGAAGACAAAATGTTATTCGAAAAAGGGTGACAGACCTTTTTCTAATATCAAAATAGGCCTTTACAAGGAAGAAAAACAAAAAGTTGACATTCCTTATTTGGTTAAAGGAAATGCAACAGTAGACAAAGTGAAAAGACAAAAGTTCTGCCCATATGAAGACAAGTCTGCTTTTCAGAAAAGTGCAGAAAAGGGTATGTTGTCTTTTCAACAAGACTTCTCCTTTTTCATTCCGTCCAATGAAGAAGCTTCACTTAGATCCTCTGAGTGAGTATAAAAAGAAACTTCCAAGGATTGAAAGAATAAGCAG
Source organism: Centrapalus pauciflorus (assembly GCA_020465985.1). NCBI lineage: Eukaryota > Viridiplantae > Streptophyta > Magnoliopsida > Asterales > Asteraceae > Centrapalus > Centrapalus pauciflorus. The sequence goes on along the minus strand of JAANYP010000822.1, from coordinate 218,941 downwards.
AAAAAGTTAAGTGCTGAATCCAAGAGTGAACGTGCATTCAAAGTGTGTCTTTCATGCATGCAAGTCAGCTTGAATAAAACAATGCTCAGTGTATAAGTTGTTCTTGTTCAAGCTATTCCTCAGAGTCTTGTAAACACAGTGAGTGATTCTTAGTGAGTGCATTCATTGTAACTAGTTTGAGTCTGTCTTAGACTAGTAATCATACTGTTGTATCTGTCATCTCAGCTTGAACCTTTCCACATTCCAGCTTGTTTGTAATTAACATTTGTTAATAATACATACAAACATTGAGAAAATTGTGTGTAGTTTTTAAAGTGCTGTATTCATCCCCCCTCTACAGCTTGAAGCTATATAGTTGGGATATCTTTTGGGACCTACAACTGGTATCAGAGCAGTTTAGAGTATGTGTCATTCTGGATCTCTCATTCTCCCAAGGTTTCCATGGACAACCGTGCTGCAAGTTCCTCATACTATGACAATGGTTCAATGGGCAAACCTCCAAAGTTCAATCATCAGAACTTTTCTGGTTGGAAGTGCAGAATGATGCTCTACTTAGAAAATCTGGATGTACAACTACCAGAGATTGTAATGGAAGGTCCCTATGTGCCAACCTCTGTTACAACAATAACTCCTGCTGTTGAAGGAGCTGCTCCTGAAATCAGAACATTTGAGAAAGCAAAAGCTCAATGGTCTGATGAAGACAAAAGACTGGTGGCTCTTGATGCAAAGGCCAGAAACAATCTGTTCATCTCTCTACCTGATGATGTGTTCAAACAGGTTGAGAAGATGAAGACTGCAAAGGAGATGTGGGATACTTTGTGTACTGTCTATGATGGACCCACAATCACACTTGATAACAGGATTAATAATCTTGTTAGACAGTATGAACTCTTCTTTGCAAAACCAAAGGAGACTCTAACTGAAACCTACACCAGGTTTACTGCTCTTATAAATGATCTCAAATCTGTTGGGATCACCAAGGACAGTCTGACTTTGGTAAACAAGTTCTTAGATATTCTGCCTGAAGAATGGAATTATTTCTCTACAATTTTAAGGAATTCAGGTACCATCAGAATTTATGGATCTTTTTAATCTGTATGTATCTTTACTGAATGATGAGCAGTCAAGGCAACAGAAGAGAAATGCCTTGGAAATATCTAAGAAAGGTGCAGCCTTTGTGGCCAGTGTGAGACAACCTGTAAATCAAGTGAGTGATGTGTTCACTCAACCTGATCAACAGGCTGATGATAAGGAGGAAATGTCTGATGAGGAAGATAATGCAGATAGTGCTGAACTGGATGATGAGCAGATGATAGCCATGCTTGTCAAAAAGTTCAACAAGAAAAGGTTTGGAAGAAACATGCTACAAGGAAGCTCAAATGCTGTCAAAAAGAAAGCATTTGACAAGACTAAAGCTGAGTGCTTCAAATGTGGCAAAACTGGCCATATAGCTGCTGACTGTGTGTCAAAAGCTGTTGGTCAGACATCCAAACCACACAAGACAAACAGGGATGATGGCTATAGGGCTAAGTACCTTATGGCCATGGCCAAGCTGAGGAAGTTAGAAAATTCAGTGGTTTCTAACCGGCAAAAGGGACTAATGGCAGAAACTTGTGATTGGGAAGAGTCTGATTCATCATCTGATGAAGAAGACAATAACTGTCTGATGGCCAACACTGATGTACCATCAACAAGCAACTTCAAACAGGATCTGGCTGAAGCTGAAGCTAAAAGCAGCTTGGAAAATTGGAATCCTACAATGATGTATAAGGTACAAAATCTTATGGATTACAGTTCTGAAGAAAACGTTAAAATGTTTGAATATATGCTTGTTGATCTGAAAGCTGCTGTTGAGAAGCATGCTGTTTTATTATCTGATATCTCTAAGCTTAAAACTGATATTGAAACAAAATCCAGTAAACTGGACAGCTTCCATAAGTTGGAAGCTGAGCTTGATGAATTAAAACACATCAATTCCATTTTACTGGAAGAAAAGAGAGAAACAGATATAAAACAGGCTAAGCTTCAAAAGATAGTTGACTCTTGGTGCCAATCTGCACAAAAAGTCAGCCACTGCATAAGTCAGCAGATTCCTGCACAAATCCAAGCCTATCTTGGAGGGGATCTTGACACAGCAGCTTCCATTTTTTAGGTTAATAATTTAAAAGAAGACTTGTCCACTCTTGGTGAGCTTCTAAACACTTTTATTCAAAAAGTGAATGGTAAATTAATCTCAACAAACAGGTTTTTCAGGCCTCAAAACACTGACTGGTCGTGTGAACCTAGCTCAAAAGCTGTTGATGAAATAAGTTTTCCATCAAATAAGCTTGCCAAGTGTTCTGCTAATTCACACAAGCAAAAGAAAGGAAAGCATGTCCAAACTGCAGCTGTGGACACCAAACCTGGTGACAAAACAGGCTTTGAGTCTAAAGCTGGTGTAAAGAGGCATACTAATCCTTTTAATGTTGAACATTTTGAAAATAAGTTTTCAAAAGGTAAGCAGTCTGCCTTTAACAAGAGTAAGTCTCAGGTTGAAGGCAAACCTGCTGTGATTTCAAATAAGTTTTCTAATCATAGTGGTAAACTGGTTTTAAATGAGAATAAGTATTTAAAAACCAGAAATAATGATTGTGTTGAAAGGCAACATCAATCACATCTCAGGAAGAGCAAAGGCAAAGCCATTGCTCAGCTTGAGAGATCTGGGAATAAGTTTCCTAAACCTGTGGAAGTTCAAAAGCCAATTAAGCTTCCTATCTTTGACATCTGCCCTCCTAAAAAGAGGAAAGAAGACACAGGCAAAGCTGTGTCTATTGAACTTTCCACTCAAGCTGTTGATTCATCAAAAAGTAATAAATTTGCTAAACCTGCTGATGGAATCAACAGAAATAACCCAGAATGTGTTTCTGAAAGGTCTTCTTCCAAAAATGCTAAAAGGATAAAGTGTTATAAATGTGGAATGAAGACACATCTGGCCAAAGACTGTCCTGAAACTGAGGAGATGAGGCCTGCTGACTCTGATGGTTCCCTCACTGCCAACATAAACAGTGTTGGAAACATCTCAGTCAATGAGAGTGGTATTCAAACTGATACCATTCAAATAGGGAATATTAGTGTTGACATCACAAGTCCATCAACAAATGTTGATGAAGTAGGAGAACTCATCTCTGTGATGAGTTCCCCTAAAAGTATCAAATATTCTTCTTATCACTCTGCAGGAAAAACAACCATCCCAGGTTTGGTACTTGGACAGTGGCTGCTCAGGGCACATGACAGGTTGTAAGGACCTGCTGAGTGATCTCAGGCCTGAAAAAGGGCCAAAAGTCACGTTTGGAGACAATGTACAGGGATCCACTGAGGGATATGGAACTTTTAAAGCTGGTGCTGCAGTGTTCAAAACAGTAGCCTATGTGGTTGGGCTAAAACATAACCTTGTTATCATAAGTAAACTGTGTGATGCTGGCTATAAGGTTAACGTTGATGAGCACCTGGGTTACATATTTGATTCCCAAGGTAAAGTTGTGTTGTGTGCTCAACGAAAGAAAGGTGTATATGTTGTGGACATGCAATCTGCTGATCCCACAACTGAAACCTGTTTTCTCACAAGAACAAATGCAGACTTAAACTGGTTATGGCACTAAAGGCTGTCACACCTGAACTTCAAGAACATCAACAAACTCTGTAAGAAAGAGTTGGTGACAGGTTTGCCTTCTATAACCTTTGTTAAAGATAAACTCTGCACAGCTTGTGAGAAAGGCAAGCAGAGGAAATCATCATTTAAATCCAAACATAACTTCTCTATTGATACTCCTCTCTTCTTAATCCATATGGACTTGTTTGGACCTGTTAATGTCCCAAGTCTAGGAGGAAGAAGATACACTCTAGTAATGGTTGACGAGTTCTCCAGGTATACATGGGTGATCTTCTTGAAGAGCAAAGGAGAGGCTGCTAGAGAAATTATTGGATTTCTGAAAAAGATGGAAATGCTGAACTCTGCCCAAGTGAAGCAGCTTAGAAGTGATCATGGTACTGAATTCAGAAACAGTACTCTTGAAGACTTCTGTGAAGAGAAAGGAATCACTCAAAACTTTTCAGTTGTAAGAACTCCACAACAAAATGGAGTTGCTGAAAGGAGAAACAGAACTCTTATTGTAGCTGCTAGATACATGCTGTGTGCATCTGGTTTACCTTCATCATTCTGGGCTGAAGCTGTTAACACTGCCTGCTTCACCCAAAACAGATCCTTAGTGGTGAAAAGGTTCAACAAAACTCCCTATGAGCTGCTCAAAGGGAGAAAGCCAAATGTCAGTTACTTCCATGTGTTTGGTTGTCCCTGTTTCATACTGAATCAAAGGGACCAACTGGCAAAGTTTGAGCCAAAAGATGATGAAGGTGTGTTTGTTGGTTACTCTGCTATCTCTAAAGCCTTCAGAGTGTACAACAACAAAAGAAAGGTGATAGATGAATCTATCAATGTCACCTTTAAAGAGTCCAAGAATGCTTCCACCAAAGCTGCTCATGAATCAGTTTCAGGAGAATTAAACTTTGATGATCTGATGCATTCAAACAGTGAAGAGGACTCAAAAGCTTCCACTACACCCAGTGTGGAACCTGTTAATCATGATGGGCATGATGATGATTATGTTAATACACTTGTGTGAATAAGTGTACTGATCTAATTACAACTGCATGTCCTGAACCTATCAATGCTGATTTTCCTAGTTCCTCTGCTGATATGTTCAACAGTGGTCAGTCATGTTCAACAAGTGAACAGGCTCAAGGCAACAGTGTGTCTGAAAATCTTGAGAGTTGTTCAACAGGACCTGCTGAAGCTGCTGATGACTCAGGAGAATCATCATTGAATAATGATCCTAAGTGGATCAGATGTCACCCTAATGATCAAATAATTGGTGATATAAGTAAAGGGGTACAAACAAGGTGGGACAGCTTAGGGAACTTCTGTATGTTTTCTAGTTTTGTTTCACTAATGGAGCCAAATAAAGTGGATGAAGCATTAAAAGATGCTATTTGGATCACTGCCATGCAAGAAGAGCTCAATCAGTTTGAGAGAAACAAGGTATGGAAGCTGGTCCCTGCTCCTAAAGGTAAAACTATAATTGGCACTAAATGGGTTTACAGGAATAAAATGGATGAGCAAGGTCATGTCATTAGAAATAAGGGAAGACTTGTTGCTCAGGGTTATAGACAGGAGGAAGGAATTGACTATGATGAAACATTTGCTCTTGTGGCCAGGCTAGAAGCAATTCGTTTGTATCTAGCCTATGCTGCTCATAAGAGCATTAAGGTATTTCAAATGGATGTGAAGAGTGCATTTTTGAATGGGAAGCTGCAAGAAGAAGTTTATGTCAAGCAGCCTCCAGGTTTTGAAAATGAACAACATCAAGGTTTTGTCTATAAGTTGGACAAAGCTCTCTATGGTCTCAAACAAGCCCCTAGAGCCTGGTATGACACTCTTACTGAATTTATTATGAGCAATGGGTATTCCAGAGGTAAAGTGGATACCACACTGTTCATAAAGAAGGTGAAATCTGATATCATGCTTGTTCAAATATATGTGGATGATATAATATTTGGTTCTACCAATGAGCAGTTATGCAAGAATTTTTCATTACTCATGAAATCCAAATATGAAATGAGTATGATGGGAGAACTTACTTTCTTTTTAGGATTACAGGTTAAACAAACCTCAACCGGAATTTTCATAAATCAAAGAAAGTATACTTTAGATCTCTTAAAAAAGTTTAAATTTGATCAAAGTTCTCCTATTAAAACCCCAATGGCAACCAATGTAAAATTGGATGCTGATGCCAGTGGCAAAGCTGTTTCAGTAACAGCTTACAGAGGTATGATTGGGAGCTTGCTGTATTTAACTGCTAGTAGACCTGATATTATGTTTGCCACCTGTCTGTATGCTAGGTTCCAAGCTGATCCAAAGGAATCTCATCTAGCTGCTGTTAAAAGAATCTTCAGATACCTGAAGGGTACACCAGGTCTGGGTCTTTGGTATCCCAAAGACTCAAGTGTTGAACTAACAGGATATTCAGATTCTGATTTTGCAGGCTGCAGGCTAGATAGGAAAAGCACAACAGGTGGATGTCAACTCCTTGGTGGTAAGTTGATAGGTTGGTGTAGCAAGAAGCAGAACTCAGTGTCTACTTCTACTGCTGAAGCTGAGTACATTGCTGCTGGAAGCTGTTGTGGGCAGATTCTAAGGATGCAGCATCAGCTTGAAGATTATGGGCTTGTGTATAGGAAAATTCCTATTCTGTGTGATAACACAAGTGCCATAGCCATTTCCAACAATCCAGTATTTCATTCAAGAACAAAGCATATTGAAGTCAGACATCACTTCATCAGGGATCACATTCAGAAAGGTAATGTGGAGGTAAGTTTTATCTCCACAAATGAACAGCTTACAGACATTTTCACCAAACCTCTTGATGAAACAAGGTTCAATTACCTTGTCAGCAAGCTGGGCATGATAAAGAAAAGTGACTAAGTGTCCTCAAAGGTCTAAGACCTTGTATGTCTCACACTGCTCAAGTTTCTTAGAACAGCTTAGGCAGAACAGGTTATACATGTTCTGTACTTAGCCATTTTACTGAAATCCTTGAACAGCTTGAACATACAACAGGCTGAACAAAAACAGTTTACTCGTCCAGCCTGGTCTGATGGTCCATTCTCCAATCTGCTCATTCCCTCACACTGATTTACAAGACATTGTCTTGTAACCTGCTCAGCTAGTGGACACAACCTGTTGCTACATGGTTGAACAGGTTGAGGGAACAGCTTGAAGAATGAACAGCTTGTGATGACCCTGCTCATCACAGGTTTGACCAACAGCTTAGACCAACAGTTTTTAATTACCTTTCTTCACAATTAAGTTACTTAATTTCTGTTTTTATTTAACTTAATTACTGCGGATAATGTGGGTTACGCGTGTTAGTGATTAAAAAGGGCTCAAGTGGTCTGACAATCGGTCTGACATGGACAACCGTTCCGTTTTCTGTTAACGACCTTTTCAAATCAACCGCTCAAATATTTCTCTCTCATACTCACTCACATTCAAATCCTATAGATACCTCATACTGTTTCATCTACGTCTTCCTCACTACTACCATAACCCTTCTAAGAACCCTAAAAATCGACTAAGTGTCTTGTGCTTCTGCTACTTTCCCTACTCTCAAAATGGCTCAGAGAAACAACCCCTGCCCCCAGTATTCGTTGGTGATGATGTGCAGAAACATTCATCAGTCACCACAATGCTCACCCTCAAACCCACAAACTACATTGCCAACCTCACAATCCCCAAAAACTATGTGGGGAAAGGTTATGATCAAATGGTGGGGTTTTTGACAGTTCATCCGTTGAACTATGCTATGACTGCTTCTCCTGGTGTCATGTACCAGGAGATGGTGTACGAGTTTTGGTACACTTGTGCCTACAACCCCAACACCAAAGTCATCAAGGGGACTATTCTTAATGGGACTCAGACCATTGAGATTACTGCTGATCTTCTCAGGGAGGTTCTTCATCTGCCCATTGCTGATTCATATGACATGCCCCAGCCTGAAAATGAGCAAATGGGAAATTTGCTACGCTTCTGTGGTGTAGCAGAACCCAAAATTGGAGCAACTCTGTACAGGAAGGACTTGTCTCCTACCTACAGCTTAATGTTTGCCTCAGTGATGATGAGCTTCAGTAGCAAAGTTGGTTCATTTGACCAACTCAGCCGTGATGAAATCCTAATAATCCTACAGCTGGTGGATGGGACTACACTCGACATGGCTAAGTGGATCTTTCTGAACTTGAGGAACCTAGTGCAGCAAGAGCCAAGACCAGCTGTTGTTCGATACCCCAGGTTTCTGAGCCTCATATTCAGACACATTTGTGGTGAGCACCTGTACAACTCTTAGCCTTTACTTCATACTGATGCATTCCCTGTAATAGGGAATAGAGATCTCTACACTGCTGTTCTTCCAAATGAACCTCCTCTGTCCACACCAATGAGGAGATTGTTAGGATTGGTGGAAGGACCCTCTGCTGTGAGGGTGGATCCAGAAGCTGCTGCTCCCACGAGAAAATCCAAAGCCAGGTCCAAACTTGTTAAGAGGACCCTGGCAACCACTGAAGCTGGGCCTGTGCAAAAGAAGGCCAAAACAGCTCAGTCTGAGCCTGAACCCTTAGCCTCTGTGGCTGAGGGGGACCAGGCTCCTCACCCTGGTTCATTCGTTGAACCTCAAGCCTCTGTGGCTGATGCCTCTGTGGCATCTGAGACTATGGAACAGGCCAACCCACATGTTTCTGACCCAGTCTCTCAACCTGTCCAGTCTGAACCTCTCATCATCTCTCCACAATCACCCACTTCATCCCTCCAATACCAACGAAAATCACTCTCCAAAAAGAAACCAGCCTAAACAACCACCTCCTCTGTTCCCTCCCAACAGGGTTCAGTTGTAAGAGAAGCCACCCCTGCTGCCTCTCCTATTTTGGGAGAAGGCTCAGCACAATTGGAGCCTGCTTCGCTCCAACCTGAGTCCACCCAGAGTCAGCCTAGACCCTTTGGTTCCTCCCAACAGGAACTAGTTGTACAAAAGGAGATAACCACATCAACTATTCCAGCCTCTCAACAGGCTGAGAATATTGAAAGACAGGAGCCCTCTCCACTCCATACTGAGTCCACACTGTCCCCCACTCAAACTTCTTTACACCCTGAGTCTGCACGAGGTGCCCACACTGTTGGTATAGACCAATCAGCAGCTCAGCCTCAAACTTCTGCTCCCCATGATACAGCTGTTCTACACCAAACAACTGCTGAGGGACCAACAACCCAAGCTGATGAACCTCAGGGATCATACCATCCCTTTGGTGTTGCAACATAAGCAGCATCTGAAAGGCCCCCAACATCAACCCCTTCTCCTAATGATGCAGCTACAGCCGCTGCTGAGGGACCCTTTGACCCCTCCAAGCTGGGCCACATTACTTTTGCCCAGGCTATGGAGCTTCTCTCAAATGTTCCTCTTCCCTCTCCATCACATCCTCATACACCAGCCTCCTCATCATCTTCTCCATCAACCCACTCTAAACAGTCCACCCATACACCTCCATCTCCTAAAGACCTGCCTTTGAAGGATCAGCTTTCACTGCTGACCAACAAAGTTGGTTCTTTCGAAGCTACTATGACCTCTCTACCATCTCTTATTTCAGACTCTGTGTCTGAACAGCTTAAGGGGTTCTTTGATTTGTTCAAGGATTCTTTCCCTGCCACTCCACAACCAGATAATTCTCCACAGCTGCTTGCACTCACTGCACAGCTGCAACATGTGTCCACCTCCCTATCCTCAATTCTTTCACTCCAACTGGACTATGTGTCCTTAATGACAGCTATTTCTCAACAGCTGTCATCTCTCCTAACTTCTTGCAACTCTACCCTTCCTGATACTTTGGGTAGCTTGCACACACTAATTGGCTCCCTATCAAATTCTGTGTCATCCAACCTTGCTGATGTGCAAGACTCTATAGAATTACATCTTGCACAGCTTCAAAGTTTGTTGTTCACAGCTTCTGATAGGGAAACTATTGTTAAGCTGACCTTCCTTGCTGATACCCAATCCTCTTCTCTTCAAACCTGTCTTTCACAGCTTGCAGAGGTGAAGGACAACTTGGCATTCTTAGTGAATAGCCTTCTTGGCCCAAGGCCTGATGCCAAAACTGCTGGCAAGCCTGATGACTTCGTGTCTTCAGGCAGACCAGGTGTTGAAGGTGCTGGAACATCTCCTTCAAAGGGGGAGAAGTCATCTGCTCGAAGACTAAGTCTAAGGGGGAGAAAACTTCTTCTCCTAAGGAGAAATCAGTACCTGCAATACTCACTGGTCAACCAACAGGTGCTTCAACAGGTACACTAGAAGGTGTCTCTCACGCTGCTAAGCCTACTCAGGTTGAATCTCCAATCCCTGCTCAGTCTAAGGGGGAGGAAACTATTCCTGAGGCCAGGCCAAGCAGCAGAAGGAGGCATCTCATTTTAGAAGAAGAAGAGGAGGAGCAGGAAAGTCCTGAAGCTGCTGTCACTACAACAGCTAAATGAAAAGAAAAAGCAGCAACTGATCCCCAACAGTAGAAAGCAGCAGAATGGAAGAATGGAAGCTGTCCATATGTTGGAAAGGCTTACCATTATCTGTTCCCAACAAAAACAGTCCAATGTACATTAGTTGTACTTTAGTTACATTTGTTGTAATTTTCTCTTTTACATTAGTGGTAATATACATCAGTACATCAGTTGTACTTTTGTAAGAACATGTGTTGTTGTAATAAAAAATCAGTGTATATATAAACTGATCTTTTACTTTATGTTGATGTTGTAATTTTATTTCAAAATATATAGTGACTTTTGATAAGGCCAGCTTAGACTGGTTATTGCAAATAGGGGGAGATTGTTAGGCACAAAAAGGCCTCAGTCAAACCTGTTCTGCATCTGAGGGGGAGATTGTTAATCAAACCTGTTGATGCTTTTGAAGGTTGAATTTAAGGCCTGTTATATGCCTTATTGAAACCTGAAAATGATTTGCAATATCAGCCTGAAGCTGTTCTATATGTTGCATGTGTTGCAACAAAGGCAGTTTTGCCCAAGTTGTGCAGTCTGCTGAACAGGCTGGACATAAACTGTCTACGCTGCTCTATACTGATGAGCAACTTGGGCAGTTTTCAAGTGTTCTGTTCTTTGTGAACAGAACCTGTTCTTTGTGAACAGGCTAAACACTTTATGGAATGTGTTTCCAAGTCCTCATGTATTGTTTTTGACTACAAGATCAGTTTATAAAGTCGAAGACAAAGTGGAAATCAGAACTGCTCAGCCTGCCCAAGCTGTTCTGCTACACGAAGACAAAATGTTATTTGTAAAAGGGTGACAGACCTTTTTCTTGTATCAAAATAGGCCTTTAGAAGGAAGAAAAACACAAAGTTGACATTCCTTATTTGGTTAAAGGAAATGCAACAGTAGACAAAGTGAAAAGACAAAAGTTCTGCCCATATGAAGACAAGTCTGCTTTTCAGAAAAGTGCAGAAAATGTTATGTTGTCTTTTCAACAAGACTTCTCCTTTTTCATTCCGTCCAATGAAGAAGCTTCACTTAGATCCTCTGAGAGAGTATAAAAAGAAACTTCCAAGGATTGAAACAATAACCAGAAGAAGCTAAGTGCTGAATCCAAGAGTGAACATGCATTCAAAGTGTGTCTTTCATGCATGCAAGTCAGCTTGAATAAAACAATGCTCAGTGTATAAGTTGTTCTTGTTCAACCTGTTCCTCAGAGTCTTGTAAACACACTGAGTGATTCTTAGTGAGTGCATTCATTGTAACTAGTTTGAGTCTGTCTTAGACTAGTAATCATACTGTTGTATCTGTCATCTCAGCTTGAACTTTTCCGCATTCAAGCTTGTTTGTAATTAACATTTGTTAATAATACATACAAACATTGAGAAAATTGTGTGTAGTTTTTAAAGTGCTGTATTCACCCCCCCCCCCCTCTACAGCTTCAAGCTATATACTTGGGATATCTTTTGGGACCTACAAATTGTCCACAGTCTCGAATATATTGAATGAAACACATAGACAACGCATAAAATAACAAACGTTATTCAATGGAATGGGTTCAAACTTAGTATAGGATTGAAATTATCTTGGATCCGAAATGGGGATCAAATGTTGCAACTTATAAGATTTGGTTTTACGAAATTAAACAATTTCTTACACGAGGTATTGTTACAACTGATTTAACAGGTCCATTGTGGTGTTGTTTAACCCACAGTGGGGTACTTTGTGATCCGGTTGAAAGCCCGAGGAGAAATAAAATTTACTTGAAGTTTATAACGCACCCACTGTGAGTACCTTTGATTTTAGCATGTCTGCATCTGCTTTATGTTTGCTATGCCTACTGAGGCATGTTTTTTCACTTTCGTTTGGCACTCTACTAACTTGCGTATATATATTGATGCACATTCATACTTGTTGCATTTTTACAGGAAAAGGGAAATCCGCTGCGGGACCATCTAGCTAGTACATCAGTCGAAGTAATTTGAAGCATCTACTGTTTATCTTGGTAACGAAATTATGGAATGTTGTTGAAATAAATGTGGGGATAATGTAATGCTTTTGAGATTGTAGACTTAGAATTGTACCCTTGTAGCACCGTAGGGTGTTTGACACTGTTGCACTACTTTATTTATGTATTTTATGCTTCCGCACTTTAATTAAGCTTTCAGATCATTATGTAAATGTATGTTGATGAATAATCCTGGGTGAATGGTAAATGGTGGTTAATGTGGCAAGGGTGTCACATGATATGGTATCAGAGCAGTAGTTTGAGATTCAAGTGTCCGTGAGGTCTTGATCTCAAACATTAAGTGATGATATGTAGTGAATTTAGGTAATGATTTGAACTAAGATAGGTTACGATCTAGTAATCTTAGGAGATTGACTATCATGCGGGACAATTGGGTGGTGTATTTAAATTACTGACATGTTACTAAACAAGTTATATATTTTGTATTTCAGAACATGTCTGGAGGAGGAATGACACCTGAAGAAACCAGAGAAATGATGCTAGCCATGATGGCTGAGTAGAATCGAATGATTCAAGATCAGTTTCGAGCTCGAGATGAGGCCGAAGCTAAACGAAGAGAAGATAAGAGGAAGAATAAGGAAAGAGAGAGAAGCAATGACGAGCAAGATGACAATACTGGGTCATCTAATAAGACTAGAAGTTGTCGGTTTAAGGATTTTAAGGGAAATGGAGCAGTCGAGTTTAATGGACTGGGTGATGTTGTTGCTGCTCTGGAATGGATAACAGCCACAGAACGGACATTCCAAATCAGTGATTGTGCTGAGAAGGACATGGTCCGGTTCGCTACTGCTATGTTCACCAAAGACGCAGTAATGTGGTGGAATTCAATGGTGAATGCCTTAACAATGGAGAAGGTTTCTAGAATGACATGGGCTGAGTTTACTGAAATTTTCACTCAGCAATACTGCCCGGTCGATGAACGCCGAAGACTAGAAGCTAAGTTCATGACACTAATTCAGGGGACTAAGTCTGTGTCTCAATATGCGGTAGAGTTCACGAGGCTAAGTTTATTTGCGCCTCATCAGGTTGATACAGAAGAAAGAAAAGTTACCCGATTTGAGGTTAGTCTTGATTTGGAAATCCGAAGGGTGATGAGCAACGTACGTTACCCCACGTTTGCTAGTCTGCTGGAAGCTGCCAGAAATGTAGAACAGTTCCTGATTATGTCAGGATATGTGATGGGGTCTGCTGCTGCTGCTTCAACTAACCCCACTCAACCTTCACCGCCGAAACGTCAACGTGAAGGAGGCTACTCAGGTTCAACACGATCATCACAGTACTCGCCACAACAGTCTTATCGTCGGCAGTCTAGTTCTCCTGGTCATGCTCGTGCATACTTCATCAACACCGAGCCGCAGTACTGCAATAAATGCCATTTGGAACATTTCGGCAAGTGTACTAAGGGGCGTGCATGTTTTTGCTGTGAAGAATTGGGCCACTACCAAAATGAATGCCCACGAAGATCGGATGCCTGCCATAAATGTGGTGTGTGGGGGCACTATAGCAGGGATTGTCGAAAGAATGCTCCAACAGCTGCTGCTCCATCGTCGACTCGATCATTTGGAGGATCAAGTGGTGGTTCAGTCAACCGCCGGAACCAGCCACAAAGGGGACAGGCTAGTGCATTTCAGATTATCACGGAGGAAGCTAGGGAAAACCCGGAGGTGGATGCGGGTACGTTTATAAGTTAAATCTTTGCTTGCAATAGTGATGTTTAATTCTGATGTCAATAGGTCTTTTGTGTCTACTGTTTTGTATAACGACTAGTCATGACACTGTTTAAGTTACTTGCTATATTTAACATAGAAGCAACTAGCAACACTCTAGCCGAATTAGATTACATATATCGTAGCTGCACCTTAGAAATTGAAGATGTAATCTTCAAATTTGGATCTTACTCTGATAGCATTCAGTGAATGTAACGTGATAGATGTAGAAGATGTAGACGTTATAAATAAGAATGGCAAATGTCAAGAAGAACTGATATTTGTTATAATTATGGAAAAATGGGTCATTTTAGAAGAGTACGTTAAGATTCTATATGTAACTTCATCGAAGTTTTATGATTCTGAAATTAACATGAACTTAAAAGTTGTTACTAATATAGGTAAGATGAGGATTGTGAATAAGAATACTCTAGTATCTGGATAGGCATTAGATGAAAAGCCAAAATGGATTTTTAAGCTTTGAATTGGAAAAGATGTTGTAAATATCGTGAGAAATTTTATGTAACTGGAATCAAGGAAATTGTTTCAATATTGATATATATACAAACATTATATGAGGAAACTAAGTCTAGAAATTTTGAAAGAAAGCATATGAGGGTATGATAATGGTGTTCATACTGTATGAGATTTGGAATATACAATGTGAGATATAAGTAAGATATGTACGTGAGTTGTAATCAATTAAAAAGGAAATATAATGCTACATGAGGATAGTATACTTATTGATATGGTAATTGATCAATAAGAAAGTTAAAGAGACTTTGGACAGTAATGAATTTTGCTTATACGGTAAAGAAAGGTCTAATATTACGATTCGGAATCTAAGGGAGATTCGGAGGTGGTCATTAGTTTTGTTTAATTATGGTGCCGATCAATTAAATTGTAACTACTGCATTTGTGCAATCAATGTTAGTGTTTTGGTCTAAGTTGACGGTTGTGATTGGTGTTGAAATTGCTTAGTAACACATTAGTTAAAATAGATCATGTGTATCATCATTGTACTTTAGGGATCGAAGAAGTAGGTTTATATGTTGATTTGATCCCTGGAGGTTTCCCAATAACTTGTTGTTCGTATCGGCATGCATATAACGAAATATAAGTGAGATGCGGCACAAACATGAATACGAGTAAAACTTACCAGCAACCGATAGAAGGTCAGAATGAATGGACTATTTTCACATTGGAATATGTGACGAGATAATGTATTTTGGATTCAAGTATCAATTGAAAAGATCAATCGATTGGATAGAGATTTGTATAACTTTAGTTACCATGTTTAAAGTTTTGCACGAGAGAAAAAGCAGAAGCCCTACATGTTGGAAAGAAAATTGAAGGAACTCTGATTGTTATGACCGTGTTATCACAAATGTGCTACTATGATAGTAGTCATAAACCGATCAGTTATAATACAAACAACTAAGTATAGTTGAAAGCATCACCGATAAGGGTTGAAACTCGTTTTGTAAAAAGGAGACAAGTTGACACTAAAATATGTTGGCACATTTAGAGTAATGGAAAAGTTGGAATTAGTTGTGACAATTGGAATTACCTAAGGAAATATCAAAATAACACTTGGTATTTCATGTAGAAATCTTTATGAAATCTTCACAACTGGTAATGAAGATTAGGCTTATACTGAATTAGAAATCAAGAAGGGTTAGTATATGTTGAAAAGTCGGAATATATTATGAATATTATAGTAATTAAGAATAAGAAACAAAGAGATTAAAATGGTACTAAAATGTTGGAAGCACCACAAAGAAGTAAATCACATCTGTAAGACAAAAGCCGATACGTTGAAAATGTATAAATATGTATTCGAATTCAAATAAACTTCGAGGACGAAGTTTGAGCGTGGTGGAGCCCATGCTGTAACATCCTGATGTTAAAATCTGTATCTGAGGTTCATTAGTTTAAAATTTTAGATTTAAGTTGAATTGTATTTTTATCAAAGTTGGTTGTTATTTTAAGGAAATTTAAAAGTTTAAGAAGTTATGAAATTTGAGAATTTATAATCATTATTATGGAATATTATGAATTATAAAAGTTAGTGATGATAAAAATAAGCATAAATCAGTATAATATGGAACCGGATAAGTTGAGGGGTGAAATGTGCAAAAATGATGAAAGTTGAATAAAAAGGCCAAAAAGCCGTTCATTCCCCATTTACTCTCTCTCTCTCTCTCTCTACTTTAATCCCCCAAATTCGAATTTAATGCATATAATTGTCCACAATCTCGAATATATTGAATGACACACATAGACAACGCATAAAATAACAAAAGTTATTCAAAGGAATGGGTTCAAACTTAGTTGAGGATTGAAATTATCTTGGATCCGAAATGGGGATCAAATGTTGCAACTTTTAAGATTTGGTTTTACGAAATTAAACAGTTTTTGACACGAGGTATTGTTACAACTGATTTAACAGGTCCCTTGTGGTGTTGTTTAACCCACAGTGGGGTACTTTGGGATCCGGTTGAAAGTCCGAGGAGAAATAAAATTTACTTGAAGTTTATAACGCACCCACTGTGAGTACCTTTGATTTTAGCATGTCTGCATCTGCTTTATGTTTGCTATGCCTACTGAGGCATGTTTTTTCACTTTCGTTTGGCACTCTACTAACTTGTGTATATATATTGATGCACATTCACACTTGTTGCATTTTTACAGGAAAAGGGAAATCCGCTGCGGGACCATCTAGCTAGTACATCAGTCGAAGTAATTTGAAGCATCTACTGTTTATCTTGGTAACAAAATTATGGAATGTTGTTGAAATAAATGTGGGGATAATGTAAAGCTTTTGAGATTGTAGACTTAGAATTGTAACCTTGTAGCACCGTAGGGTGTTTGACACTGTTGCACTACTTTATTTATGTATTTTATGCTTCCGCACTTTAATTAAGCTTTCAGATCATTATGTAAATGTATGTTGATGAATAATCCTGGGTGAATGGTAAATGGTGGTTAATGTGGCAAGGGTGTCACACCTATCAACTTATTCAACCTATCAAAGATTTGAGTAAGGTTTTCATTCTTTCCACCAGAATAATTTTCATACTGCTGTTTTAAAAGATCCTTTTGGTTTCTTTTTGTGCTAGCATTGTCAGCAAATCTTTTCTCTAAAGCAAGCCATAGAGAATGAGCAGTATAGAATTTTTTAAACTGATGTTGGTAAGCATTAGGAATGGCGATCTGTAAAATAGTGAGAGCTTTGACTTCATTCATTCTAGCCTTTCTCTCAATCTCAGTTTTTGGAGGTGTTCTTTTTGGTTTGCCTTCAGCATCTAGTTCAGGATCAACTGCAGGAGGATTTTCAATAGCTTCCCATAGGGCATAATCAATAAATTGAGTGTGTTGTTGAATCCTGAATTTCCACATCTCGAACTCAGTGGGTTTGAGCATAGGATGATATGCACAAAAAGGCCTCAGTCAAACCTGCTGTACATCTGAGGGGAAGATTTTTAATTTGAAGGTTGAATTTAAGGCCTGTTATATGCCTTATTGAAACCTGAAAGTGATTTGCAATATCAGCCCAAAGTTGTTCACCATGTTGCATTCGTTGCAACAAAGGCAGTTTGTCTAAGCTGTTCTGTCTGCTGAACAGGCTGGACATAAACTGTCTACGCTGCTCTATTCTGTTGAGCAGCTTGGACAGTTTTCAAGTGTTCTGTTCTTTGTGAACAGGTTAAACACTTTATGGAATATGTTTCCAAGTCCTCATGTATTGTTTTTCGCTACAAGATCAGTTTACAAGTCGAACAGAAAGTGGAAAACAGAACTGCACAGCCTGCCCACGTTGTTCTGTTACATGAAGACAAACAGATATTTGAAAAAGGGTGACAGACCTTTTCTTATATCAAAATGGCATTAGCAAAAGAAGAAAGATGCAAAGTTGACATTCCTCTTTTGGTTAAAGCCTTATGCAACAGTGACAAAAAGGAAAAGACAGAGATTTTGCCATGTGAAGACAAAGATACTTTATCAGAACGTGCAGAAAGGTGTTTTGTCCATTTGGAAAGACTCTCCACTATCTCATCTTTCCAACGAAGAAGCTTCACTGAGATTCTCCTTTTGAGTATAAAAGGAAGCTTCTAAGGATAATGAAATATCAAGAGTGTGACAATCAGTACATGCATTGAAGTGTGTTATTCCATGCATGCAAGTCGGTTTATATAAAACAGTAGAGTGTGTCTAAGCTGTTCATGTATAAGCTGTCCATCTGAGTCTTGTAAAAACAGTGAGTGCCTCTAAGTGAGAGTAATCATTGTAACTAGTCTGAGTGTGTTTTAGATTAGTTGACAAACTGTTGTATCTGTCATCTCAGCTTGAACCTTTCCGCATTCAAGCTTGTTTGTAATTAACTTTTGTTGATAATACATACAAACATTGAGAAAAGAGTGTTTAAGTTTTAAATAGCTGTATTCACCCCCCCCCCTACAGCTTAAAGCTATACACTTGGGAAACCTTTTGGGACCTACAACTGGTATCAGAGCAGTGTTAGAGTGTGTGTCAACTCTAGATCTCTCATTCTCCCTACGTTTCCATGGACAACAGTTCTGCAAGTTCCTCTTACTATGACAATGGGTCAATGGCCAAACCCCCAAAGTTCAATCATCAGAACTTCTCTGGCTGGAAGTGCAGAATGATGCTCTATTTAGAGAATCTGGATGTACAACTACCAGAGATAGTAATGGAAGGTCCCTATGTGCCAACTTCTGTTACTACCATAACTCCTGCTGTTGAAGGAGCAGCCCCTGAAATCAGAACCTTTGAGAAGGCCAAAGCTCAATGGTCTGATGAAGACAAAAGACTGGTTGCTCTGGATGCAAAAGCCAGGAATAACCTGGTTATCTCTCTGCCTGATGATGTGTTCAAACAGGTTGAGAAAATGAAGACTGCAAAGGAGATGTGGGATACTTTGTGTACCGTCTATGATGGACCCACAATCACACTGGACAACAGGATTAATAATCTTGTTAGACAGTATGAACTCTTCTTTGCAAAACCAAAGGAGACACTCACAGAAACCTACACCAGGTTTACTGCTCTTGTTAATGATCTCAAAGCTGTTGGGATCACTAAGGATAGCCTGACCCTAGTGAACAAGTTCTTGGACTTCCTACCTGAAGAATGGAACTACTTTTCTACCATCTTGAGAAACTCAGGTACCATCAAAGGTATGGATCTGGTAAACTTATATGGATCTTTACTAAATGATGAGCAGTCAAGGCAGCAGAAGAGAAATGCCTTGGAAATGTCCAAGAGAGTGGTTGCCTTATTGGCCACCGTGAGACAACCTGTTGGGCAGGAGTGTGATGTGTTCACACAATCTGATCAACAGGCTGATGATGAAAGAGAGGAAATGTCTGATACAAAAGACAGTGCAGATCTTGCTGAGCTTGATGATGAGCAAATGATAGCCATGCTTGTCAAAAGGTTCAACAAGAATAGGTTTGGAAGAAATATGCTGCAGGGAAACTCTAATGCAGTCAAGAAGAAGGCATTTGATAAATCTAAAGCTGAGTGCTTCAAATGTGGCAAAACTGGCCATATAGCTGCTGACTGTGTGTCAAAAGCTGTTGGACAGTCCTCCAAACCATGCAAGACTAACAGGGACGATGGCTACAGGGTTAAGTACCTTATGGCCATGGCAAAGCTGAAAAAGTTAGAAAACTCAGTGGCTTCCAACAAGCAAAAGGGACTGATGGCAGAGACATGTGACTGGGAAGAGTCTGATTTATCCTCAGTTGAAGAAGACAACAATTGTCTAATGGCCAATACTGATGTCCCATCAACTAGCAACTTCAAACAGGACTTGGCTGAAGCTGAAGCCTTCAGCAGCTTGGAGAACTGGAACCCTACAATGATGTACAAGGTACAAAAAAATATGGCTTACAGTTCAGATGAAAAAGTAAAAATGTTTGAATATATGCTGGTTGATTTAAAAGCTGCTGTTGAGAAGCATAATGTTTTAATATCTGAAATCTCTAAGCTTAAAACTGATCTTGAAATTAAATCTAGTAAACTAGACAGTTTCCATAAGTTGGAAACTGAGCTTGATGAACTAAAACACATCAACTCTATTTTACTGAATGAAAAGAGAGAAACAGACGTAAAACATGCAAAGCTTCAAAAGATAGTTGACTCTTGGTGCCAATCAGCACAAAAAGTCAGCCATTGCATAAGTCAGCAGATTCCTGCACAAATCCAAGCCTATCTTGGAGGGGATCTTGACACAGCATCTTCTATTGTTGAGATCAATAATCTGAAAGATGACTTATCCACTCTTGGTGAGCTTCCCAATACTTTCATCCAGAAAGTTAATGGAAAGCTGGTATCAACAAATAGGTTTGTCAGGCCTCAAAATACTGACAGCTTGTGTGAAAAAGGCCCAAAAGCTGATGATGGAATGAGTTCTCTATCAAATCAGCCTGCTAAGTTCTCTGCTAATTCACACAAGCAAAGGAAAGGAAAACATGCTCAAGCTGCAGCGGTGGACACCAAACCTGCTTGACAGAACAGGCTCTGGGTCCAAAGCTGATGGTAAGAGACATGTTAATCCTTTTGATGCTAAACATTTTGAAAATAAGTTTTCAAGAGGTAAGCAGCCTACTTTCAACAAGGGTAAGTCTCATGTTGAAATAAAATCTACTGTGGTTTTAAATAAGTTTTCAAATCATAGTAGAAAACTGGTTATAAATGAAAAATAAGTCTTTCAAAACCGGATACAGTGATTATACTGATAGGCAGCATCAATCACCTCTCAGTAAGGGCAAAGGCAAAACCATTGCTCAACCGGAGAAATCTGGGAATAAGTTTCCCAAACCTGTGGAAGGTCAAAAAACCAATCAAGCTTCCTGTTTTTGACATTTGTCCTCCCAAAAAGAGGAAAGAAGAAACAGGAAAAGCTGTTGCTATTGTGCCAACCACCCAATCTGTTGATTTATCGAAAAATAGTAATAAGTTTGCTAACCCTGCTGATAAAATCAATAGAAATAATTCAGAATGTGTTTCTGAAAGCTCTTCTTCCAAAAAGGCCAAAAAGAGAAAATGCTATAAATGTGGGAGGAAGAGACACATGGCTAAAGACTGTCCTGAAAATGAGGACATGAGGCCTGCTGACTCTGCAAGTTCCATCATTGTTAAAACAAGCAGTGTTGGAAGTAACTTAGTCAATGAGAATGGTATCCAAACTGATACCATTCAAATAGGAAATATTAATGTGGATATTACTAGCCCATCAACACATGTTGATGAAGTTAGAGAACTCATCACTATGATGAGTTCCCCTAAATGTAACTAATATTTTCCTATGACATTCGGCAGGACAAACAACCATCCCAGGTTTGGTTCTTGGACATGGCTGCTCAGGGCACATGACAGGTTGCGGACCTGCTGAATGATCTAAGGCCTGAAAAAGGGCCAAAAGTCACTTTTGGTGACAATGTACACGGATCCACTAAAGGATATGAAACTCTTAAAGCTGATGCTGCAGTGATCAAATGAGTAGCCTATGTGGTTGGGCTGAAACATAACCTTGTTAACATAAGTCAACTGTGTGATGCTGGCTACAAGGTTAACTTTGATGAGCACCTGGGTTACATATTGGATCCCCAAGGGAAAGTTGTGTTGTGTGCTCAACGGAAGATAGGTGTATATGTTGTGGATATGAAATCTGCTGATCCCACAACTGAAACCTGCTTTCTCACAAGAACAAATGCAGACCTAAACTGGTTATGGCACAAAAGGCTGTCTCACCTGAACTTCAAGAACATCAACAAACTCTGTAAGAAAGAGTTGGTAACAGGTTTGCCTTCCATGACTTTTGTTAAGGATAAACTCTGCACAGCTTGTGAGAAAGGCAAGCAGAGGAAATCATCTTTTAAATCCAAGCATAATTTTTCAATTGGTACTCCTCTCTTCTTAATCCACATGGACTTGTTTGCACATGTCATTGTCCTAAGTCTAGGAGGAAGAAGATACACTCTAGTAATGGTTGATGAGTTCTCCAGGTTTACATGGGTAATGTTCTTGAAGAGCAAAGGAGAGGCTGCTAGAGAAATCATTGGATTTGTGAAAAAGATGGAAATATTGAACTCTGCTCAAGTAAAGTAGCTTAGAAGTGATCATGGTACTGAATTCAGAAACAGTACTCTTGAAGACTTCTGTGAAGAGAAAGGGATCTCACAAAACTTTTCAGCAGTAAGAACTCCACAACAAAATGGAGTTGCTGAAAGGAGAAACAGAACCCTCATTGAAGCTGCTAGAACCATGTTGTGTGCATCTGGTTTACCTTCATCATTCTGGGCTGAAGCTGTTAACACTGCCTGCTTCACTCAAAATAGATCCTTAGTGGTGAAAAGGTTCAACAAGACTCCCTATGAGCTGCTCAATGGGAGGAGGCCAAATATTAGCTACTTTCATGTGTTTGGATGTCCCTGCTTCATTCTGAATCAAAGGGATCAACTGGCAAAGTTTGAACCAAAAGCTGATGAAGATGTGTTTGTTGGTTACTCTGCTATCTCCAAAGCCTACAGAGTGTACAACAAGAAAAGAAAGGTGATAGATGAATCTATCAATGTCACCTTTGAAGAGTCCAAGAATGCTTCCACCAAAGCTGATCCTGAATCAGTTTCAGGAGAATTCAACTTTGATGATCTCATGCATTCAAACAGTGAAGAGGACTCAAAAGCTTCCGCTACACCCAGTGTGGAACCTGTTAATCATGATGGGCATGATGATGATTATGTCAATACACCCTGTGTGAATAAGTGTACTGACTTAATTACAACTACATGTCCTGAACCAATCAATGCTGATTTTCCTGGATCCTCTGCTAATATGTTCAACAGTGGTCAATCATGTGCAACAAGTGAACAGGCTCAAGACAACAGTGCGTCTGAAAATCTTGAGAGCTGTTCAACAGGACCTGCTGAAGATGCTAACAACTCAGGAGAATCCTCATTGAAGAATGATCCTAAGTGGATCAGATGTCACCCCAATGATCAAATAATTGGTGACATCAACAAAGGGGTACGAACAAGATGGGACAGCTTAGGGAACTTCTGTATGTTCTCTAGTTTTGTGTCCCTAATGGATCCAAAGAAAGTGGATGAAGCACTTAAAGATGCCAATTGGATCACTGCCATGCAAGAGGAACTCAATCAGTTTGAAAGAAACAAGGTATGGAAGCCGGTCCCTGCTCCTAAAGGTAAAACTATAATTGGCACTAAATGGGTTTTTAGGAACAAGATGGATGAGCAAGGTCATGTCATTAGAAATAAGGCAATACTTGTTGCTCAGGGCTATAGACAGAAAGAAGGTATTGACTATGATGAAACATTTGCTCCTGTGGCCAGGCTAAAGGCAATTCGTTTGTTTCTAGCCTACGCTGCTAATAAGAGCATGAAGGTATTCCAAATGGAGGTGAAGAGTGCATTTTTAAATGGGAAGCTGCAAGAAGAAGTCTATGTAAAGCAGCCTCCAGGTTTTGAGAATGAACATTGTGACACCCTTGCCACAACAACCACCATTAACATAACACCCAGGATTAATCAGCAACAAACAATAACATAATGATCTGATAACCTAAATTAAGTGCGGAAGCATTTATAACATAAATAACGTAGTGCAACAAGTGTTAAACACCCTACGGTGCTATATGGTACCAAGTCTAAGTCTACACACCCATACAATTATTACAATCATCCAGAATATTACAACATTGTCTCATAACATAAATTACCGATGAAATAGTGCCGAGTCTCCCAAATCTTCCAAACGACCTAACTAGAAGGTCCGGCTGTAGACTTTCCCTTTCCTGTAAAATAAAGTCAACTGAGGGGTAAGCGAATGCTTAGTGAATACACAGATTTACACATTTTATAAATCCTTATGATGCCCACAAGAGTAGCACCGACGACACACGTCGTGCACTCTCCACGTACACAAAGTACGACCACACAGGAGCCGTCGCTCTACAAGCCCAAAGCTCGGCCTTTAAAACATACTACTGAGACAGACATAACATCGGGGATGACATACTGCCTACCGGACCTGGAGGGATCAGCTCCAGCATCATATAGAGCAGTAACATCAGAGTAACAGATGCGACCCACCGGTCCATCGTAGATGCACAACAAACGAACGGACATGCATCAAACAAGAATGTGCATCTAAATCCACACAAGTTAGTAGAATTCCAAACGAAAAATGAAGCAACATGTCTCAGTAAGCAAAAGCAATCATAAAGCAGATATAAACATGTGAAATCACATGTACTCACAGTGGGTGCGTAATTAAATGTTAACCAATTATTATTTCTCCTCGGGCTTTCAACCGGATCCACCAAGTACCCCACTGTGGGTTAAACAACACCACAAGGGACCTGTTATATTAATTACAACAATACCTCGTATCAATAACCGTTTAAATCATAAAACCAAGTTTCGTAAGTTTTGCAATATTTTTCCCATTTCGGTTCCATGTCTAAATTCATACCATAATCAAGCTTGAGCTTATCTCATGTTCATATATCATCCTTTGAGTAACCTTTGTCATTTTATGTGTTGTTTATAAGTTTCATTCAAAATACATGAGTTTAGAGAGTATATTTCTCAATTTTAGGCATTAAACTCGAATTTAATGGGTTAGATTCGAACCCACCATCAATATGAAGATAGATTCGAACCCCCCCTAGGTAGATTCGAACCTTACTTCGAATCTGGGGATAGATTCGAACCCTTGACCTTCGAATCTAGTGTTAGATTCGAAAACACACTCGAATCTAGTACAAAAATCGAGTTTGTTCTTGCATTTCGACTCTGTTCTTGGCATATTCGAGTCTGTTCATCATTTCAGCTTAAATCCTTCATTTCTAAGTCAAAAATCATGAATATGACAAGTATCATACCTAGATTCGATTCTATTATGCATATACTATCATATCCTAGCAATATTTCAAGCAAAACAAGCTCCAATTTACATAAAATGACAGATTCGAATTCTAGTTTACTTCAAAACCGAAACTATAAACTTAAAAGATTCGATTCTTACCTCAATTCGTTATGAAATCAGAAATCCGTTTGTAGATTGTTGTTGTACTCCACGAGATCTTTCCGTTGACGTATAATTCTTGATAATCGGACGGTCGGTTTGTGAAATAACTTAGAGAGATGTAGAGAGAAACTTCTAGAGAGAGAGTGTAGTGAGAGAGTGACTTATGAAAAATGAGAGCTTTTATCCTTTTTATTCCCATTTTCACCATTTTGCACATTTCTCCTCTCGACTTAACCGGTTCCATAAAATACTGATTTAATCTTAAAATTATCATTAATAACCTTTAAATTCATAATTTCTCCATAACAGTGATTCAAAGCTCAAATTTTCTTAAACTAGCAACAAACCTTCTAAATATCCCAAAAACATAATAATTGCTCAAATTTCAACTTAAATATATTTTTCAACTTAATTAACCAAAATACATTAAAATAAATTCGAGGATGTTACAGCATGGGCTCCACCACGCTCAACTTCGTCCTCGAAGTTACTCGGATTCAAACTGTTTCGGATACTTTCTTAACATTTCTGACTTAGCTTCCCATGTATGATTGGCTCCCTTATGATGCTTCCAACGTATAAGCACCATTTCTATCTCCTTGCTCCTCAACTTCTTCATCTTAGTATCCAATACACATTCTGGCTCCTCCACATATCGAAGCCTTTCATCAACTTGCAGTTCCCTGTGGTCTGCCCAATCCTCATTTCCATTGTTAAATGATTTTCTGAGATTCCCAACTTTCTCTACTATCTTAAAGGGCCCAACAAATCTCGGAGCCAACTTGCCCCTCTTCACAAAACGAGTAACACCCCTCATGGGTGATACTTTCAGATAAACCCAATCATTCACTTCAAAGTCGATCGGTTTGTGCCTTCTATCGTAATAACTTTTCTGTCGGTCCTGGGCCGCCTTCATGTTCTGCCTGATCAACTGTATTTTCTCATTTGTTTCTTGAAGCAATGCCGGCCCAGCGATTGGTGTTTCGCCCGTTTCTCTCCAACATGTAGGAGTCCTACATCTCCTTCCATACAAAGCCTCAAACGGCGCTTTCTTGATTGTTGCATGGTAACTGTTGTTATACGAAAACTCTATTAGTGGCAGGTGATCATCCCAGTTGCCACCGAGATCTAACACACACGATCTCATCATGTCTTCCAAAGTAAGGATCGTTCGTTCACTTTGGCCATCGGTTTGCGGACGATAGGCCGTACTCATTGCTATTCTCGTCCCCAACCCCTCTTGCAAAGCCGACCAAAAATTCGAAGTAAACCGGCTATCCCGATCCGATACAATAGACTTAGGCACTCCATGCCTAGAAACAATCTCGTTCATATAAATCTGAGCTAATTTCTCCAGCGAATAACTTTCACGAATCGGTATAAAGTGAGCCGACTTAGTTAACCGATCCACGATTACCCATACTGCATCGTGTTGTCGCTTAGTCTTGGGCAGCTTTGTAACAAAATCCATTGTAATGTGCTCCCACTTCCATTCCGGAATAGGAAGCGGTTGCATACTGCCGTACGGTTGTTGATGTTCGGCCTTTACCAACCGACAAGTTCGGCATCTTTCTACATACTGCCCTATGTCTCTCTTAAATCCCGGCCACCAAAAATCGGCCTTTAAGTCATTGTACATCTTTGTACTTCCAGGATGTACAGAAAACCTAGACTGGTGTGCTTCTTCGATGATTACTTGTCTCATTCCACCATATTTCGGCACCCAAATCCTCCCGTACACACCTTTTAAGCCAGACTCGCTCGTTTCCATATTCTTTAGTTGCATCCTAACATCCTCAGCACCAATATTCTCATCTTTCAAGGCTTCTTCCTGAGCGGCGTTGACATCATTTATGATCGTAGACGTTAACATAGTAGACGTCATCATATAGCAGAAATCTTTAGCATAAGCTTTCCGGCTCAAGGCATCGGCTACCACGTTAGCCTTACCGGGATGATAAAGGATTTCACAATCGTAATCCTTTATAAGCTCCATAGACCTACGTTGTCTCATATTAAGTTCCTTCTGGCTAAAAATATACTTCAAGCTCTTATGATCCGTGTAAAGTTTACACTTAGTACCGTACAGGTAGTGCCTCCATAATTTCAATGCAAACGTTACCGCGGTCAACTCCAAGTCATGAGTTGAATAGTTCCTTTCGTGTTGCTTAAGCTGTCTCGAGGCATAAGCGATTACCTTTCCACGCTGCATCAGTACAGCACCTAACCCTAACCTCGAAGCATCAGTATAAACTACAAAGTCATCATTGCCTTCAGGTAAGGCAAGTGTCGGAGCCTCGCTTAACGCTTTCTTCAGAACCTCGAAGGCCTCCTGTTGCACAATTTCCCATATAAACGGTGCATTCTTCTTTGTTAATGCAGTTAAAGGAACTGCAATCTTCGAGAAATCCTTAATGAATCTCCGATAATATCCTGCCAACCCCAGAAAACTTCTAACCTCAGTGGCCGAACACGGCGGTTCCCAGTTCTTTATCGCTTCTACTTTGGCTGGATCTACCGAAATCCCAGCCCCCGAAATCACATGCCCTAGAAACTGTGTAAGGTCTACCAATGCAAGATCTATCTAGACGCGGATCCGTTAACGAGTGCGTAATCCTCGTTGACGGTTAGACGGACAACTCTCAACCAACGGAAACACGGAGACTATTAGACGCTGAACGAACGACACACGAACGATCCTACGTACTAATTCTCTCCGAAACGGGACTCACCTAGCTGATAAACTCGAGATCGCTTAATGCTCAATTCCTCACGAATTCTGCAAAAAGTCTCTTAATGATTCGAGTCTATCCCTAATTATAGACCCTGATTCGAGTCTGTTGTGGGCCAACCTCGAATCTGGCCTAAGGCCCATTCGAATCTGTCCATCTGACAGATTCGAACCTAGCCTATTCGAATCTAGCCTATTCGAATCTAAGGATACATTCGAATCTATCACAGATTCGAATGTCTTCCTTTACCTATTCGAATCTAGCCTTTTACATAAACAACTAAGTGTTTGAAACTTATGATATTACCTTATGACTGATTTTATCTTTGAGCTTTATGTTTGAACTTCTTGTAATACGTTACATCAAGTTCAAACATACAAACACTGATAAAAATCAATCATACATAATATATATACCAAACGTATGCTAAATCACAATGTAAGACAACTTAGACTGCTATCGTCACACGGGATGTACCAACAAACTGTATCTGTTGCAGCCAAAACTCACACTTTGAGAACTTGGCATACAACCTTTCTTTTCTTAACAACTCTAACAGTTCTTTTAAATGTTCAGCATGCTCAGCTTCAGACTTAGAGTATACCAAAATGTCATCAATAAACACTATCACCGATTTGTCCAACATCGGTCTACAAACCCTATTCATCAAATCCATAAAGACAGCTGGGGCGTTAGTTAATCCGAAAGGCATGACCAGAAACTCGTAATGCCCATACCGAGTTCTGAAAGCTGTCTTCGGTACATCTTCTTCTCTTACTTTCAGCTGATGGTACCCCGACCTTAAGTCGATCTTATAAAAGACACAAGCCCCGTGTAACTGATCAAACAAATCATCTATCCGTGGCAACGGGTATTTGTTCTTAATCGTCAACTTATTCAGCTCCCAGTAATCTATGCACATCCTCATCGTGCCATCTTTCTTCTTTACAAACAATACCGGAGCTCCCCATGGCGATGAACTCGGCCGAATGAAGCCCTTGTCCAACAACTCCTGGAGTTGTGTCATCATCTCTTTCATTTCGGTTGGGGCAAGGCGATAAGGAGAACGAGCTACCGGCGCAGCTCCAGGGATTAAGTCAATCTTAAATTCTACTTGTCTCTCAGGCGGTACTCCAGACAAGTCTTCCGGAAACACATCCGGAAACTGTGAAACAACAGGCACGTCGGCCAACGTTCTCTTTTCAGCCTTGGCATCAATAGCATATGCTAAGTAGGCGTCACATCCCTTTGCAACAAGCTTTCGGGCTTTTGCAATAGTCAATAGGCACAGATCCCCACTTCTCCTATCCCCGTAAATACAGATCTCACGCCCCTCTGGAGTAGTTATCTTTATCATTCGGCTCTTACACACTATATGGGCTTCATTCTCAATCAACCAGTCCATCCCGACTATCACATCAAACTCACAGAACTCAATAGGGATCAAGTCCAAATTGAAGACTACATCTTCAATTACTAACGTGCAGTTACGGTAGACATGATCTACTTTGACTAAAGTGTTGCTAGTAGTTTCTATATCAAGAACAACAGATAATCTAGATAGTGGCATGGCAAGTCTTTGTGCATACATAGTAGAAACAAACGATCTATTTGCACCCGAATCAAATAAAACTCGTGCTGGCATAGAGTTAACTATGAACGTACCCGTAACGACTTCCGGATTTTCCCTTGCCTCCTCTGCAGTTATCTGAAAAGCACGAGCAGGTGCCCTTTGAGACTGACCCCGGCCTCGGTTAACTGAACCACCGCTTGAACCTCCCGAAGATCGTGTTGTAGATGGAGCAGCAGCAGCTGGATCGTTCTTTCTGCAATTCCTACTGTAGTGTCCCCATACACCACACTTATGGCAAGCATCTCCCTTCCTTGGGCACTCACTCTGAAAATGGCCCAACTCACCACAACAAAAACAGGCTCGTCCATTGGTGCACTTGCCGAAGTGTTCCAAGTGACACCTATTACAATATCGTGGCTCGGTGTTGATAGAGTAGGCACGAGCACGACCACGATCGGAAGAACCAGATGATCGACGATACGACTGCTGAGGTGAATACTGTGAAGTCCGGGAAGAACCAGAATATCCTCCCTCGCGCTGGCGCTTCGGCGGTGACGGCTGTGTTGGGTTGGTGGAAGCAGCAGCAGACCCAATCGAGTAGCCTGACATGATAAGAATCTGCTCTACATTTCTGGCAGCCTCAAGTAAGCCAGCAAATGTAGGGTAGCGGACATTGCTCATAACCCTCCTTATCTCAATATCCAGACCAGCCTCGAATCTGGTCACTTTTCTTTCTTCAGTGTCCACCTGATGAGGCGCAAACAGGCTCAGCCTCGTGAATTCTACAGCATATTGAGACACCATCTTAGTCCCCTGCATCAGTGCCATAAACTTTGCTTCCATCCTTCGGCGCTCATCAACCGGACAGTACTGCTAAGTGAATAGTTCCTTGAACTCAGCCCAAGTCATTACACTTACTTTTTCCAAGGTTAAAGCATTAACCATGGAATTCCACCACATAATTGCATCGTTTGTGAACATTGCTGTAGCATACCGAACCATATCCTTCTCAGCACAGTCGCTGATTCGGAATGTTCTCTCAGTAGCTGTTATCCATTCAAGTGCGACAACAGCATCCCCTAAACCGTTAAACTCCACTGCCCCGTTTCCTTTAAAATCCTTAAACCGACAACCCCTGGGCTTATTAGATGACCCAGTGTTGTCATCTTGTTCCTCATTATTTCCCTCCCTTTCTTTTTCTTTGTTCTTTCTTTTATCTTCTCTTCTCTTAGCATCGGCCTCATCTCGAGCCCGAAACTGATCCTGAATCATTTTGTTCTGTTCAGCCATCAAGGCTAGCATCATTTCTCTTGCTTCTTCAGGTGTCATTCCTCCTCCAGACATGTTCTGAAAATATAAACATATAACTTGTTTAGTAACATGTCATTAATTTAAAGACACCATTCATTGTCCCGTATGATAGTCAATCTCTTATGATTACTAGATCATAACCTATCTTAGTTCAGATCATTACTGAGCATCACTACATATCATCACCTAATGTTTGAGACCAAGACCTCACGGACACTTGAATCTCAAACTACTGCTCTGATACCATCTCGTGTGACACCCTTGCCACAACAACCACCATTAACATAACACCCAGGATTAATCACCAACAAACAATAACATAATGATCTGATAACCTAAATTAAGTGCGGAAGCATTTATAACATAAATAACGTAGTGCAACAAGTGTTAAACACCCTACGGTGCTATATGGTACCAAGTCTAAGTCTACACACCCATACAATTATTACAATCATCCAGAATATTACAACATTGTCTCATAACATAAATTACCGATGAAATAGTGCCGAGTCTCCCAAATCTTCCAAACGACCTAACTAGAAGGTCCGGCTGTAGACTTTCCCTTTCCTGTAAAATAAAGTCAACTGAGGGGTAAGCGAATGCTTAGTGAATACACTAATTTACACATTTTATAAATCCTTATGATGCCCACAAGAGTAGCACCGACGACACACGTCGTGCACTCTCCACGTACACAAAGTACGACCACACAAGAGCCGTCGCTCTACGAGCCCAAAGCTAGGCCTTTAAAACATACTACAGAGACAGACATAACATCGGGGATAACATACTGCCTACCGGACCTGGAGGGACCAGCTCCAGCGTCATATAGAGCAGTAACATCAGAGCAACAGATGCGACCCACCGGTCCATCGTAGATGCACAACAAACGAACGGACATGCATCAAACAAGAATGTGCATCTAAATCCACGCAAGTTAGTAGAATTCCAAACGAATAATGAAGCAACATGTCTCAGTAAGCAAAAGCAATCATAAAGCAGATATAAACATGTGAAATCATATGTACTCACAGTGGGTGCGTAATTAAATGTTAACCAATTATTATTTCTCCTCGGGCTTTCAACCGGATCCACCAAGTACCCCACTGTGGGTTAAACAACACCACAAGGGACCTGTTATATTAATTACAACAATACCTCGTATCAATAACCGTTTAAATCATAAAACCAAGTTTCGTAAGTTTTGTAATATTTTTCCCATTTCGGTTCCATGTCTAAATTCATACCATAATCAAGCTTGAGCTTATCTCATGTTCATATATCATCGTTGAGTAACCTTTGTCATTTTATGTGTTGTTTATAAGTTTCATTTAAAATACATGAGTTTAGAGAGTATATTTCTCAATTTTAGGCATTAAACTCGAATTTAATGGGTTAGATTCGAACCCACCATCAATATGAAGATAGATTCGAACCCCCCCTAGGTAGATTCGAACCTTACTTCGAATCTGGGGATAGATTCGAACCCCTGACCTTCGAATCTAGTGTTAGATTCGAAAACACACTCGAATCTAGTACAAAAATCGAGTTTGTTCTTGCATTTCGACTCTGTTCTTGGCATATTCGAGTCTGTTCATCATTTCAGCTTAAATCCTTCATTTCTAAGTCAAAAATCATGAATATGACAAGTATCATACCTAGATTCGATTCTATTATGCATATACTATCATATCCTAGCAATATTTCAAGCAAAACAAGCTCCAATTTACATAAAATGACAGATTCGAATTCTAGTTTACTTCAAAACCGAAACTATAAACTTAGAAGATTCGATTCTTACCTCAATTCGTTATGAAATCAGAAATCCGTTTGTAGATTGTTGTTGTACTCCACGAGATCTTTCCGTTGACGTATAATTCTTGATAATCGGACGGTCGGTTTGTGAAATAACTTAGAGAGATGTAGAGAGAAACTTCTAGAGAGAGTGTGTAGTGAGAGAGTGACTTATGAAAAATGAGAGCTTTTATCCTTTTTATTCCCATTTTCACCATTTTGCACATTTCTCCTCTCGACTTAACCGGTTCCATAAAATACTGATTTAATCTTAAAATTATCATTAATAACCTTTAAATTCATAATTTCTCCATAACAGTGATTCAAAGCTCAAATTTTCTTAAAATAGCAACAAACCTTCTAAATATCCCAAAAACATAATAATTGCTCAAATTTCAACTTAAATATATTTTTCAACTTAATTAACCAAAATACATTAAAATAAATCCGAGGATGTTACAAACATCATCCATGTTTTGTCTATAAGTTGGACAAAGCCCTCTATGGTCTAAAACAAGCCCATAGAGCCTGGTATGACACTCTTACTGATTTCCTTATGAGCAATGAGTATTCCAGAGGTAAAGTAGATACCACATTGTTCATAAAGAAGGTAAAGTCTGATATTATGCTTGTTCAAATTTATGTGGATGACATAATATTTGGTTCTACCAATGAGCAGTTATGCAAGAATTTTTCATTACTCATGAAATCCAAATATGAAATAAGTATGATGGATGAACTTACTTTTTTTTAGGATTACAGGTTAAAAAAACCTCAAATGGAATTTTTATTAATCAAAGAAAGTATACCTTAGATCTACTGAAAAAGTTTAAATTTAATCAAAGTTCTCCTATTAAAACCCCAACGGCAACCAATGTAAAGTTGGATGCAGATGCCAATGGCAAAGCTGTTTCAGTAACAGCTTACAGAGGCATGATTGGGAGCTTGCTGTATTTGACTGCTAGTAGACCTGATATTATGTTTGCTACCTGTTTATGTGCTAGGTTTCAAGCTGATCCAAAAGAATCACATCTAGCTGCTGTAAAAAGAATCTTCAGATACCTTAAGGGTACACCAGGTTTGGGTCTTTGGTATCCCAAAGACTCAAGCCTTGAACTGACAAGATATTCATATTCTGATTTTGCAGGTTGCAGGCTAGACAGGAAAGGCACAACAGGTGGATGTCAACTCCTTGGTGGTAAGTTGATAAGTTGGTGTAGCAAGAAGGAGAACTCAGTGTCTACTTCTACTGCTGAAGCTGAGTACATTGCTGCTGGAAGCTGCTGTGGGCAGATTCTGTGGATGCAGCATCAGTTTGAAGATTATGGACTTGTAAATAGGAAAACCCCTATTCTGTGTGATAATACAAGTGCCATAGCTATCTCCAACAATCCAGTGTTTCACTCCAGAACAAAGCATATAGAAGTCAGACATCACTTTATCAGAGATCACATTCGTCTTCCTCACTACTTCCATAAACTTCCCAAGAACCCTAAAAATTGACTAAGTGTCCTGTGCTTCTACTTCTTTCACTACTTCCCAATATGGCTCATAACAACAACCCTTTTCTACCAGTATTTGTTGGTGATGATGTACAGAAACACTCATCAGTCACCACAATGCTAACACTAAAACCCAGTAACTACATTGCCAACCCACCTGTTTCTGAGACTATGGAACAGGCCAACCCACCTGTTTCTGACCCAGTCTCCAAACCTGTCCAGTCTGAACCTCTCATCTCCTCTCCAAAATCACCCACCTCATCTCACATATTATACCAACGCAAATCCATAGCCAAAAAGAAACCAGCAACCACAACAACCAAAACTAGCCCCTCTGTTCCCTCTCAACAGGGGTTCAGTTGAAAAAGAAGCAACCCCTGTTGCCTCTCCTATTTTGGGAGAAGGTTCAGCACAATTGGAGCCTGCTTCACTCCAACCTGTGTCTACCCCTAGTCAGCCTAGACCCTCTGGTTCCTCCCAACAGGAGTCAGTTGTACAAACGGAGACAGCCACATCAACTATTCCAGCCTCCCAACAGGCTGAGAATATTGAAAGACAAGAGTTCTCTCCACTCCATACTGAGTCCACACTGTCCCCACCTCATACTTCTCTACACCCTGAGTCTGCACGAGGTGTCCACACTGCTGGCTTAGACCAGCCATCAGCTCAGCCTCAAACTTCTGCTCCTCATGATGCAGCTGTTCTACACCAAACAACTGCTGAAGGACCCACAACTCAAGCTGATGAACCTCAGGGAACTAAACATCCCTTTGGTGAGGCTACTCCCATACTGCAAACTCCATCAGCAGGTTTCACCACTGCTGATGTTGAAATGCAAATCCCATCTCCCCATTATGAGGTACCTTTAAACCAAGGTATTGCAGAGGGAACCACCACTAGCCTTAATGAAGGTGCTGCAAAACAAGCAGTGTCTGAAAGGCTACCATCCTCTACCCCCTCTCTTGATGATGCAGCTACTGCCACTGCTGAAGGACCCATTGATCCCTCCAAACTGGGCACCATTACTTTTGCCCAGGCTATGGAGCTTCTTTCCAACATAGCCCTTCATTCTACATCACCTCCCCATACACAAGCCTCATCTTCTTCATCACCCTCTACTCACTCCAAACAATCCACTCATACACCTCCATCCCCTAAAGACATGCCTTTGAAGGATCAGCTTTCCTTGCTAACCAACAAAGTTGGTTCTTTAGAAACCTCCATGTCATCTCTACCCTCTCTTATTTCAGACTCTGTGTCTGAACAGCCTAAGGGATTCTTTGATATGTTCAAAAATTCCTTCCCAACCACTCCACAAACTGACCACTCCTCACAGCTGCTTGCACTCACTGCACAGCTGCAAAATGTTTCCGCTTCCCTTTCCTCCATTCTTTCCCTTCAACAGGACTCTGTGTCCTCAATGACAGCCATATCTCAAGAGCTGTCATCTCTCCTCACATCTTGCAATTCTACACTTCCTGCCACTCTGTCATGCTTAAACACATTAATTGCCTCCCTATCAAATTTTGTGTCATTAAACCTTGCTGATGTGCAAGATTCTCTTGAACTACATCTTGCACAACTTCAAACCTGTCTTTCCCATCTTACAGAGGTAAAGGACAACCTGGCTTTCTTAGTGCATAGCCTGGTTGGTCCCAAGTCTACTGCCAAACCTGCTGGCAAGCCTGATGACTTCGTGTCTTCAGGCAGACCCGGTGTTGAAGGTGCTGCTCCATCTCCTTCAAAGGGGGAGAAGTCATCTGCCTCGAAGACTAAGTCTAAGGGGGAGAAAACTTCTTCTCCTAAGGAGAAATCAGTACCTACTGGTCAACCAGCAGGAGCATCTGCAACAGGTACAATGGAAGGTGCTTCTCAAGCTGCTCAGCCTACTCAGGCTGAATCTCCAAACCCTGCTAAGTCTAAGGGGGAGGAATTCATTCCTAAGGACGGGCCAAGCAGCAGAAGAAGACATCTTATTTTAGAAGAAGAAGAAGAGGAAGATACTCCTGAGGCTGTTAGCACTACAACAGCTAAAGGAAAAGAAAAAGCAGCATTTGATCCTGAACAGCAGAAAGCAGCAGAGTTAAAGTTTCACAAAGACAGGGCAAAGGAAATGGGTCTTCCCATGGATGAATACTTTGAGTTCAAAGATGAACATCTTCAAGCCCTGGAAGCACTAAGAAAAGAAGAAGCCTCTGCCAAAGCTGCCAGAACTTTTGCACTTCAAGAGGCAAGCAAAATCAAAATGCCCTCTCTGGATGTGCAAAAGAAATTGATGGAAGCTGCTAAGGGATCAGCTGGTGAAAAGGAAGTTGAAAAGGAAGTGGGTGCTCAGGTCTCTGTGACCAAACCAAAGCAAGCATCCTCTGCAAGGGCCCAGTTCCGTTTTGACAACTTGGCAAGGAAAAAGTTTGAGGATGTTGCTGATAGAAGGCTTGCCAAGGAAGCAATTGTCAAAGCTGTCCCCATATCAAGAAAAGGCAAACAGTGGAAATTGTAAATAACCAGAATGGGTGCAACAGGCCCAAAACTGGAAACTTATGACTACACTGATGTTGCACAGATGGGGTACAGAGAATGGGTTGAGCTGGCAGTTGCCCTGAGCCAGTCTAAGACAGAAACGGCTAAGACTATCAGGGCATATATTAAGAAGCTGATGGAGAGAGTACAGGGTCTTGGCCTGATCTCAAAAGAAGTCAGTGAGGGTGTCTCTGTGACATACCCCAAAATAAAGGCCAGGAGGACAAGAAAGGATACTGAGCTGGAGCAACTTCTCATCTTAATTGAACAGGGTGATTATGCTGTTGAGATGAAAGGAATTGCCTACAGCCTGCCTAGTGGAGTAGAGTTTGAAGAAGGCAAGATAATTAAAGAACCTGAGTTGGGGGCATTTTTTGTAGATCCCTTAACACAGAAGAAATGCTTTCAGAGAGCATCAGGTCTGTACAAGGTGGATCTGAGACAGCTTGCAGCCTTCAGACTTGCAGCTTCATTCAGGCAATCAAGCAGGTGAAGAGCAGCCGTCTGGGATCAGATCAGAGGCTTTTATGAGAGAGGTGAACTTCAAGATCCCAAGTTTATGATCATCAGAGTTGATATCCAAGATTTGGAGGAAACTAGGGAAGAACTTGGAAAGATGTTTGAAGGACCACCACCACTGGAGTGAAGTCCATCTACCATCAGGGTAGGTAAGAATGGAAGCTGTCCATCTGTTGGACAGCCTTGCCATTATCTGCTACCAAAATCAACAGTCCAAAGTGTTGAACTTTTTGTACATTAGTTGTACTCTGTTACATACGTTGTAACTTTGCTTATTTACTGTTGGCACATCCTATGTGACGATAGCAGTCTAAGTGATCCTACATTGTGATTTTAGCAAGTGTGTGATATATATGTTTAAATATGGTTGATATTTATTAGTGTTTGTATGTTTGAACTTGATGTAACGTATTACAAGAAGTTCAAACATAAAGTACAAAGATAAATTCAATCATAAGTAATAACATAAGTTTCAACACTTAGTTGTTTATGTAAAAGGCTAGATTCGAATTATATATGGGTTGACATTCGAATCTGTGATAGATTCGAATGTAACCATAGATTCGAACGAAGGCCAGATTCGAGTTTGGCCCACAGCAGACTCGAATCAGGGTCTATAATTAAGGAATAGACTCGAATAATTAGAAGACTTTTAGCAGAATTCGTGAGGAATTAAGCTTAAGGCGATCTCGAGTTTATCATCAGCTTTAGGTCCGTTTCGGAGAGAATCAGTTCGTAGGATCGTTCGTCAGTCGTTCGTTCAGCCTCTGATAGTCTCCGTGTTTCGTAGTTGAGGGTTGTCCGTCTAACCGTTAACGAGGATTCCGCACTCGTTCACGGATCCGCGTCTAGATAGATCTAGTAGTGGTAGACCTTACATTTACATCAGTTGTAATATACATTAGTACATTAGTTGTACTCTTGTAAAAACATGTGTTGTTTATGTAATCAAAATCAGTATATATAAACTGATCTTTTACTTTACTTAAATGTTGTAATTTCTTTTCAGCAAGATGTATTGTAAAAATGTATAGTGATTATTGATTAAATCAGCTTAGACTGATTATTGCAAATAGGGGGAGATTGTTAGGCACAAAAAGGCCTCAGTCAAACCTGCTGTACATCTGAGGGGGAGATTTTTAATCAAACGTGTTGATGCATTTGAATGTTGAATTTTAGGCCTGTTATATGCCTTAGTGAAACCTGAAAGTGATTTGCAATATCAGCCCAAAGCTGTTCACCATGTTGCATTCATTGCAACAAAGGCAGTTTGTCCAAGCTGTTCTGTCTGCTGAATAGGCTGGACATAAACTGTCTACGCTGCTCTATTCTGTTGAGCAGCTTGGACAGTTTTTCAAGTGTTCTGTTCTTTATGAACAGAACCTGTTCTTTGTGAACAGGTTAAACACTTTATGGAATGTGTTTCCAAGTCCTCATGTATTGTTTTTGGCTACAAGATCAGTTTACAAGTCGAAGACAAAGTGGAAAACAGAACTGCACAACCTGCCCAGGCTGTTATGTTACATGAAGACAAACAGATATTTGAAAAAGGGTCACAGACCTTTTCTTATATCAAAATGGCATTAGCAAAGAAGAAAGTTGCAAAGTTGACATTCCTCTTTTGGTTAAAGCCTTATGCAACAGTGACAAAAAGGAAAAGACAAAGATTCTGTCATGTGAAGACAAAGATACTTTATCAGAACGTGCAGAAAGGTGTTTTGTCCTTTTGGAAAGACTCTCCACTATCTTATATGTCCAATGAAGAAGCTTCACTGAGATTCTCCTTTTGAGTATAAAATGAAGCTTCTAAGGATAATGAAATATCAAGAGTGTGACAATCAGTACATGCATTGAAGTGTGTTATTCCATGCATGCATGTCTGCTTATATAAAACAGTAGAGTGTGTCTAAGTTGTTCATGTATAAGCTGTCCATCTGAATCTTGTAAAAACAGTGAGTGCCTCTAAGTGAGAGTAGTCATTGTAACTAGTCTGAGTGTGTTTTAGATTAGTTGATAAACTGTTGTATCTGTCATCTCAGCTTGAACCTTTCCACTACTGCTACCTTTTGGGACCTACTTGATGACGTGTAAAACTTTTAAATAGATTTTTGCGTAAAAAACCTCCAACTTGCTTAGTTTTTTCAATTAATACCGCAGATCATTTTTAATTTGACAAAAAACCTCCAACCAACAAAGATTAAAATTGAGTATTCACTGATTGCATTTTGATGACATGAATATTTATTAAACTTTTATTTATTAAACAAAGAATTCGTTTCCCAATGAAACCTCCACTCTCTAGGCTAGCAAACCTCACTGCTCTGACTGATCATACTCAGATGCTAAAATGGAATATAAATAAATGAAATTGAACATAAAGCTGAACCTAAAAATGCAACTCGTGAACACAAAATAAAATCGATTCCATCGGCACAATTGATGTTAAAATTCAAGATTAAACGGAAAAAGTTAATCGAACATACATACATAAAATAAAGAGCACTGAACATAAAGAGGTATTAGAGTAATCGGAGTTGCCAGAGGTAGAGAAAAAGAGAAAAGGTAAATATTATTGTTGGTTAGATGTGTGAAAAAAAATATAGTTAAGGGTTTTAATCGAAAAAGTCACCAATTTTGAGGTTTTTTATGCAAAAATTCAATTTAAGAATTATACATGTAGTGCCACGTAAGCGCCACATAAGTCGGGTTTGCCATGTGGACGCCACGTGTGTGCCATGTAAGCATAGCAACCTATTATAACCGGTCATGTCCTAATTTCAAAAGATTTTACCGGTCAGAGGTTTTTTGTGCAACAAAAATTGGTTAGGGGTTTTAATCACAAAAATGGTCCAACTTTAAGGTTTTTTACGCAATTATCACTGTATAATATCTTCACTTTTAGGAACCTACCATGGATTAAACAAACAAAGAATTGAATCTGGTTCAATATCGACCAAATTATGACATACATTCATTGCACGACTTTAGCAACCGACTTACTTTCTATATGATTTTGCTTCTCAAACACCAACTTTTAGAGACATAAAGGATGGAGCTGTGATATTCCATCAACTTCGGGTTTTATTAGTTCATCTTTTTAACTTTGATACATTCAGACCAAGGGTGTTCATTAAAATCCGAATTCAAGCATCCGAAATACAAAATAACTTTTTATTCTAATTTATATTTTTTAGTTTTATCTTTGATATTATATATAATATTTTATATATTTTACCTTTTCTTAACTTTTTGGGTTAAGTACCATTTTGACCGTCCAACTTTCAGATTTGTCCCATTTAGCCACTTAACTATTTTTTGTCCTGATTTAACCACTAAACTTTGTTTAATGTTCTACTTTGGGAAAAATGAATAAAACTAATGGTTAAATAGAAACCAAATATGATAGTTTAATGGTCAAATTGAGACAATTTTCAATGGCTAAATCAGTAAAAAGAAAGTTTAGTGGCTAAATATGTATACAAAAAATAGTTTAGTGGCTAAATGGAGACAAAAAATAGTTTAATGGCTAAATCGAAAAAAATCTAAAAGTTGGATGGTCAAATTAACACTTAACCCTAACTTTTTTAGTTGTTTTGAGTAAAATAATCCAGATACATATAATTTGTGATATATTTATATTTAATATGTATTTCGATATATGCATTTGTATTTTAGATATTTAAATATTTGATTTAATTTAAAAAATATGAATATTCGAATATTCAGATAATCCAATATCTGAATCCGAAATTTTGGATTCGAATAGCAAAAATCACTATAAAAAATTTATGATATCCAAAATTCGGATATTCGATTTTGAACACCCTAATTCAAACATATTATGCTCTAAAGTTAAAACTTCTTCATTGTATATTATACAAAACAACTTTATTCATATGATTGAACTAGGGGTATGTAACAGTCTAAAACAAGTCCGGATCAAAATCAAACTTAAAAATGAAAAATATAAATAAAAAACAAAACCAAATGGTTCATACAATTTGATTAGCTTCCGATATGGTTAACTTTTTCAACTCTTACAAAGTTACAAAGAAAAATTGAACCAGACTCAAACTGGAACAGATGCTGCCAAACTAAAAAATTTAAACCTAGAACCGGATTGTATGCTACTGATATTATTTGGTCTGGACCGGTTTCACGGTCAATTCTTAAAATGGTAAATACAATTAAATGACAAATAAATTATAGTATAAATGACAATTTTCGTCCCTATGTAAATTACAATTTTCGTCCATGTGGTAATATAAAAATTATGGTTATCGTCCTTTTTATGATAAAATTACAATTACAGAACTTGTAGTTGGCATTTTGTTATGCTTTTGGTCCCTTTCTGCAATAATTTTTTTAAAATAGTGATTTTACCCTTTCACTTTATTTCCTTTTTGATCCCTAATCAAAATGTCTCTTTATATCTCATTTTCTTAATTATTTATTTAATATATTGTTTTCTTATTACTATTAAAATTTAACTGAAGTAATAATAATATATTTAATATGTTTTATTTTCATTATTTATTTGACATTATTATTACTAGTATTAATTATTACTATTTTATTGTAGTTTAAGTATTTACATGACTAAGTAGAAGGAATTGAAAATAGCTTGTATATGCTTAAACTTAATTTATTGTATTGTTTATTATTATTATTATTATTATTATTATTATTATTATTATTATTATTATTATTATTATTATTATTCTTACATATAAATTTTAAATATATATTGATCTATTTATATATTTAGTTTTTCAAGAGGTATTTATTTATTTTATTACTTTTCAATTATAAAATTTTTACTTATTTATACATTAAATTTATTGATATTTTTTTATCCACTTTATATTACTTTATATAAATACTTATAAATTTGGTCACTTTTTTGTCCACATTTATACATATACATATATATATATATATATATATATATATATATATATATATATATATATATATATATATATATATATATATATATATATATATATATATACACACACATATGTGTGTGTGTGAGAATTCAAGATCCAGGTGAATCAACATATATATTGAATCTAAATCTTGTTATGATTGAATGATTTCTCTCTCAATTACACCTTTTAGAATACACACTTGAATTACACGAGTTATAGAATTTTCACTTGAAAGTTCTATTTATACCTAAAATCTAACCTTACATCTAATTACATGAATAGTCCTTGAACTCTTATTCTTATTGTTTTTCACCTCTATATTTAATACCCGCCAATCTACCCCTTAGAGGTGAAAGACAATATTACAATTATATGCAATACAAAAAATTTACAATAACAGAAACAAAAAGAAAATCTTTAAATCGTCAATCTTCAATTCTTCATAAATCTTCAAAACTTTACTTTTCTCTTCTTCTCTGATATCTGATTCTTCAAGTAAAATTTCTTCTTTAGTATCTCTCTGATCTTCTCTTTACTTATGTAAACACTCTCCCACTTAAATGATTCACCCTCATGATCAAACAAAGCAAAAGAGATTTT
Source organism: Centrapalus pauciflorus (assembly GCA_020465985.1). Classification (NCBI taxonomy): domain Eukaryota; kingdom Viridiplantae; phylum Streptophyta; class Magnoliopsida; order Asterales; family Asteraceae; genus Centrapalus; species Centrapalus pauciflorus. Next base: position 176,534 of record JAANYP010000822.1, on the reverse strand, counting down.
CTTTCAGTAAAACAACTTCATTTGCTTAAACTTCAACGTTAAACTCTTCAGCAGTTATCAAAATTGTCTTCAAACTATTCAATAGTTGTCTTAACTCTTTTGTAGTTATCACAATTGTCTTCAGCAATTGTTGCAATTGTGTTCAAACTATGCAACTGTTTTCTCTAAAATTCAACTTTTCTCCTATCATGATGATCATAAGAATTATGAACATTTATGCAAAATCTTCAGAGACGCATGTACATTGAAATTACAATTGCACTATAATTATTACAAACTTTATCTCTTACTCTCCCCCTCAAAAAAATATCATCACTTACATAAATGATCTCTCCCCCTATTATAAAAAAAATTTTCACTCCCGCTCAAATGATATTTCCTCATTACAGAAACCAATAAAGTCAAAGCTTTTCAACTTGACTTGAGAAAAATGAGACACATTCATTTGTAAGTAACTGAGTCCAGGTCCACATACGATTCATGTTTGCACAATAGACATAATCTATGTGACCTACGTTCAGCGCTGGCGTGATGTTAACACTGGGAGGATTTCCAAATAGTCATCATGAAATCCTTTGTCATGAAAGAATCACTTTTATTTGTTCCGGCTTAGTCACTTTGGACTATCAGTATATAGTCACGCAGACTGTCAGACTCGATGTGTCCTAAATGCATACAGATGAAGTCGGATACCGAAGCAAATGTTTTCCTTGTTTCAATATCAATAATATCCAAAAGATATATCGATAGAAATGTGCAATATCTCTGTGATTATTGAAACAGAATTCTTTTGAGAGATAATTGAGTAGCTGGTGGGGTTTAGTTCATGTGTCATTGGGTCCATGGCGTCTTTTTCAATATCAAGTTGCTTAGGCTTTGATAGACTATGTGGTTTACCCAGCCGACACAGTGTAGGTAGGATTTCTGTTCTACAAATCCTTTCTCAACTCTCAGTTTCTAATCAGTTTCAAACTAAGCTCCCTCCGGCTCACTTTTTCAGAAATATAAGTCAGTCAACTTCATAGTGAATGAAAGCACTACCTGATGCACCACCATCTCCATTCAATATACCCCTATTATTTACATTTTACCTCTGCTCGACCCTGTCGGTATATGTTAATATAACATAGTAATATTCGGTTAATGGTCATTTGGGATTCCAAGTATCGTCTGTAATACCTAATAGACGTTTTGGGTATCTCCCAGAACAGACTCCAAGTATCGTCTGGAGTTCAATCTCAAGTATCGTCTGAGATTAAAGTCTTGTGACTCGAAATACAGGCGTCCTGGGTGCCACATGAAGTAGCAAAGCTCAGTCGTGTAACGTATATAGCATGCATGCGAGGGTTAACTCCAATAACATGGTAAGCAAATATAGGCTCAAATGATGGGCAACAATAAACATGCGATAATCAGGTAATCAAGCAGATATAAACAATAATACATGTTTAAGAAAGTAAATCTGTTACTCACAGCGCCTGCAATAAAGTCTGGTTCTTTGGTCAACGAACTGCAGCTACTTCGTAGTGCTAAACCTGCCCACTAAATACCCACTACCGCCCTGATAATTGAGTTCACTATTAACCCATTAGTACCAAACTTATGTTTCATAATTTTAATTTTTTTTTATTACTCTAGACAAGGATCATAAAACAAACCCATTATTTTATTAAGGATAATTTTAGATTCGATCTCTAATGATACAATTACTCATTAAGCTTGTCTATATTTATTAATAACAATTCTCGACTAATTATTATTTTGTACTTTATAATAGATGAATCTATTATAATAGAATTAAATAAAATTTCAATAATTAGGATTCGATATTAAAGATCACACTAGGGGTGAGCGACGGGTACCATTTCCGGAACCCGAACCGGTACCAAACTGGTACCGGTACCGACCGGTACCGAATTAATATATTCGGTCCAGTACTCGGTTTTTAAATTAGCTAAAATTCGGTATTTGTAACTTTAAAACGTTGAACTTATAGTTGTTTATGTCTTTTTTGTGGTGCGGCTCTTTTGAACGATAAAATTGGTTTAGCATTTTGTTATTCGGGTTTTCGGTCTTTGATATTCGGTTTTCAGTATTAGGAAATTGGTATTCGGGTGCAATATTTGGTGATGTATGTTTGGTATTTGATTTTTTTTTCTTATTCAGTCCCAATACGTAGTCGGCACCGAAAACCCGGTCCCAGAATCGGAACCGAACCGGCACCATATAAAATTATATGGTTCGGTATTCGGTTCTTTCAAAACTAATAATTCGGTTTTGGTACTTTCGGGATCGGTACTGGTTCGGTACAGTCCAGTACCGAGCTCACCCCTAGATCACACGCAGACACAGATATATATATATATATATATATATATATATATATATATATATATATATATATATATATATATATATATAATATAGGGAAGGGTTCTATTGATAACCATAAATATTGTGAAAACTTAAGAACCTTTTATGACCTTTGGATTAATAGAATCAATGGTTAATATATTGGATGACAATTTTGTAATTATTTAAAACTTTGATAGCGGATAATCTTGAAAATGTGTGAAAATGATATTTTTGGAAGAAAAAATTCTGCTTTTTCTCTTTCTTTCTCTTACTTTTTTTTTCATATTCATTTTATTTTTCTTTCATGAGAATTGATTTTTATAGTAAAAAACGTTTTTTATAAAAAAATTATTTTTTCTATATAGAAAATTATTTAATTGCTAAAAAATGAACGTATTTTATATAGAAATATTATGTGTGTATATAGAATGTTATATAATTCTATATCATTTTATGTAGATTAACATTACTATTCATAATCTATGTAGAATGTTATGTTCCTTGTATTATATTCTATGTAGATTATAATGTAATATACATATATTATCATGTAATCTACGTAGAATGTCGTGTAGAATGTCAAGTATCATATATTCTATGTAGCTTACATGATAATCTATATAGATTATATGTAGCATTAATATTCATAATTAATCTATGTAGAATTTTAGGTTTCTTGTATTATATTCTTGGTAGATTAGAATGTAATATACGTAGATTATCATGTAATCTACGTAGATTATCATAGAATCTACGTAGAATGTCGTGTAGAATGTCAAATATCATATATTCTACGTCGATTATATGATAATCTATATAAATTATGTGTGATTTTTTACAAGTAGTCTTGTATTATATTCTAAGTAAATTATCATGTAATCTACGTAGATTATCATGTAATCTACGTAGATTATCATGTAAAACATCTAATAACTATTAAATTCATTATAAATCTAATATCTTACAAATAATCTTCATTATAAAACATGGAAAATGAATCTGTCATATTCTATGTAGAGTATCCACAAATATATTTTATGTACAATCTACGTAGAATGGCATGCAATCTACGTCGAATGTCGTGGAGAATATCAAGTATCATATATTCTACGTAGATTATATGATAAAATATACTAAAAATACATTGAAACAAAAAAAAGAAGATTTCATTTAGACATTTTATCAAACACTTGGTATGCAACTGATATAAAATATACCAAAACACATTGAATAGTAATGTTAATCTACATAAAAAGATATAAAAATGTATAAGAAACATAAAAATATATGAAATATATACGAAACATAACATTCTATATAGATTATGTGTGATTTTTTACAAGTAGTCTTATATTATATTCTATGTAGATTATCATGTAATTTACGTAGATTATCATCTAAAACATATTATAACTATTACATTCATTATAAATCTAATATCTTACAAATAATATTCATTATAAAACATGGAAAATGAATTTTTCATATTCTATGTAGAGTATCGACGAACACATTCTATGTACAATATGCGTAGAATATCATGCAATCTATGTAGAATGCGATGCAATCTACGTAGAATAACATGTAATCTACGTAGAATGTCGCGTAGAATGTCAAGTATCATGTATTCTACGTAGATTACATGATAAAATATACCAAAAACACATTGAAACAAAAAAAGGAAGATTTCATTTAGACGTTTTATCAAACACTTGGTATACAACTGATACAAAATATAACCAAAACACATTGAATAGTAATGTTAATCTACATAATAAGATATAGAAATGTATAATAAACAAAAAATATATGAAATATATAAGAAACATAACATTCTATATAGATTATGTGTGATTTTTATAAGTAGTCTTGTATCATATTTTACGTAGATTATCATGTAATCTACGTAGATTATCATGTAAAACATCTAATAACTATTAAATTCATTATAAATCTAATATCTTACAAATAATCTTCATTATAAAATATGGAAAATGAATCTGTCATATTCTATGTAGAGTATCGATGAACATATTCTATGTACAATCTACGTAGAATGTCATGAAATCTACGTAGAATTTCATCCAATCTACGTAGAATGACATGCAACCTACATTGAATGACATGCAATTTACGTAGAATGTCATTCAATCTACGTAGAATGTCGTGTAGAATGTCAAGTATCATATATTCTACGTAGATTAGATAATAAAATATACGAAAAACACATTGAAACAAAAAAAGAAGATTTCATTTAGACATTTTATCAAACACTTGGTATGCAACTGATATAAAATATATCAAAAACACATTGAATAGTAATGTTAATCTACATAAAAAGATATATAAATGTATAAGAAACATAAAAATTTATGAAATATATAAGAAACATAACATTCTACATAGATTATGAATAATAATGTTAATCTACATAAAAAGATATATAATTATATAACATTCTATATAGACACATATTTTTTCTATATAGAATACGTTTTTTTAGCAATTAAATAATATTATATATAAAAAAATATTTTTTTTTTATAAAAAACGTTTTTTACTATTAAAATCAATTCACGTGAAAGAAAGATAAAATGAAAATGAAAAAAAAAATAAAAGTGAAAAAGAGATGCATACAATAAAAAAGTAGGAGATAGAAAGATAATAATTTTCATTCCAAAAATATCCTTTTGATCCAAAGGCTCTAAAAGGTTCCTAGGTTCTCACCATCTTTAAGATTCTTAAAAGAGTCTCTCCCTATACATATATATATATATATATATATATATATATATATATATATATATATATATATATATATATATATATATATATATATATATATATATATATATATATATATAGAATCAGGTTCATCAGCGTACCTATGAAATTCCAGCGTACCCTAATGTGAATGACCATTCACATATATTTTTTTTGAATAGACATGTATAAGACAACATTATAAGACTGTTTTTCAAAAGGAGCAACATCATAAATCTTGTGAAAGGTAAAAAAAAGATCATGTGAATGGTCATTAACACCATTCACATGCACATGGTGTGAAATGACCATTCACATGGATGACCATTCACATAAATATGCATTGACCATTCACATAATTTTTAAGGACACAGAAAGTGTGAATGTATGTGAAATTCATATATCATGTGTATAACATTATGTGACACCCTTGCCACAACAACCACCATTAACAAGACACCCAGGATTAATCACCAATACATCAATTACATAATGATCTGATTACTTAATTAAAGTGCGGAAGCAATTAAAGTACAACATAAAGTATTACAACAGTTTCAAATCACTCTACAGTGCTACAAAGGTTACATGTCTATATCTAAAAACTTCCATTACATTACATTGTCCCAAATTTATTACAACATTAATCTCAACAATAAATTACCAAATAAGCAACTGAGTCTTCAATTCACTTCAAACAACAACCTAGCTAGATGGTCCCGCAGCTGATTTTCCTTTTCCTGTAAAATTTCAACAACTAAAACGTAAGCGAATGCTTAGTGAATACATAGATTGCGCATTTTATAAATTTTTATGAAGCCCAAGAATAACACAAATGACCAATATCGGATATCCTCTTCGTACACAAAGTACGGACCAGAGCCGCAGCCCCTTCGAGCTCACAGCTCGACATTTTAAACATACCATCTGAGACAAACGTACGATCGGGGATGACATACTGCCTACCGGGCCTAGGAGGGATCAGCTCCAGGTCATATAGCACAGTAACATCAGAGTAATCGATGCGACCCACCGGTCCATCACTAGATGCACAACAATCGAACGGACATGCAACAAGTAAGAATGTGCATCTAAATCTACGCAAGTTAGTAGAATTCCAACCAAACAAATGAAACAACACGTCTCAGCAGGCAAAGCTAACATAAAACAGATATAACCATGCGAAATCTACTGTACTCACAGTGGGTGCGTAAATAAACTTTAATCAATCTTATTTCTCTTCGGGCTTTCAACCGGATCCACAAAGTACCCCACTGTGGGTTAAACAACACCACAAGGGACCTGTACGTCAGTTGTAACAACATATCGTGTCAATATCTTGTTTAATTCCATAAAACCAAATTTTTATAAGTTTTGCAAAAATTTCGACCCTAATTCGGATCCATGTCCGAATTCGGATCTCACCCGAATTCGGACCCCAATTCGGTCCACACATATATATAATTCCAAATTCGGATCCTTTGTAAATTCGGACCATATCCGAATTCGTACCATACTTGTCCCAAATTCGGACCATAGCCAGTTCGGTCCCTCATCGAATTCGGACCACCATCCGAATTCGGTTTCCCCAACACTTAGAAATTATTTCTGTTTTTATAAATCAACACTTCGGACCATATCCGAATTCGGTCCCCAACCGAATTCGGACCCCATCCGAATTCATACACTTAGAAAAATATTTTACTAATTTGAACATCAACATTTCGGATCCTGTCCGAATTCGGTCCGGATCCGAGTTCTTGCCAGATCCGAATTCGGACATCCGAGTTCATATTGGTGCAGTCTTGATATTTTCCAGATTTAATCCAAGTCATTTCTGATACTAATTCATTACGTGAAATAACTTATACCAACTAAAATACATCTATTTTCAACACTTTAACACCAAATATTAACATCTTTATGTATCAAACCACATCCTTTTTAACCCTTTTTCATTATTTTCGAACACACACTAAAAACACACACAAATCTCTAAAAATCATACTTCCAGGTCGAATCAGAAGCTGAAACTTGATATCTAGCATCATATATACTCGATTTAAACTAATCCATAATAAAACCAAACATGCATTAACATTTGAAATCAAAATCAGTGATTCAAAGTTCATCCAAAACCAAACCAAAATGTTCAATAATCCGAAATATAGAAGATTTTTACCTCAAATCTTCAATTGCAGTGTTTATAGATCCTTCTTTGTGACTTGAATCCAAACTTTTAGCTTCAAATTCCAATTTTTGATGATCTTCTATGGTTTAGAGAGAGAGAGAGAGCCGAGAGAGATGAGATTTTTAGAGAGAGAGAGCAATATTTCAAATGAAAGATTATAAGTCTTTTATTCTCCTCTTTCATCTATTGGCACATTTCACCCCTTCACTTATCCGGTTCCATAAAATACTGATTTTTATAAAATAAAGAATTCCATCTTTATTTTATTTTCCTTAACAATTAAATAATTATTTCACTTAATAATTTAAATTTCTAAATTACTAAATTTCCATATAATGCAACCAACTTAAATTACAAATTTAAACTTAATAAACTTCAAATATAATAATTTAAATCCGAGGATGTTACAGCATGGGCTCCACCACGCTCAACTTCGTCCTCGAAGTTACTCGGATCCGAACAGTTTCGGATACTTCTTCAACATCTCCGCCTTTGTCTCCCAAGTATGATTGGATCCTTTGTGATGCTTCCAACGTACCAGCACCATTTCGATCTCCTTGCTCCTTAGCTTCTTTACTTTCGTATCTAACACACATTCAGGCTCTTCAACATATCGGAGCCTTTCATCAATCTGCAGCTCAGTGTGGTCAGCCCAATCTTCATTTTCTGCAGTGAAAGACTTCCTAAGATTCCCAATATGAAACACCGGGTGTATGCCCGACATCCCTTCAGGTAATTCTAACCGATAAGACTGATTTCCAACTTTTTCAACGATCCTGAATGGTCCGACAAATCTTGGAGCCAACTTTCCCCTCTTCACAAAACGAGTAACACCCCTCATTGGTGATACTTTCAGATAAACCCAATCGTCCACCTCAAAGCTGATTGGTTTATGTCTCCTGTCGTAGTAACTTTTCTGATGATCCTGGGCCGCCTTCATGTTCTGCCTGATCAACTGTATCTTCTCATTCGTTTCTTGAAGCAAGGCCGGCCCAGCAATTGGTGTTTCACCCGTTTCTCTCCAACAAGTAGGAGTCCTACATCTCCTTCCATACAGAGCCTCGAACGGTGCCTTCTTTATCGTCGCGTGGTAACTATTATTATATGAAAACTCGATCAGTGGCAAATGATCGTCCCAATTACCACCAAGATCCAATATGCACGACCGCATCATATCTTCAAGCGTTAAGATGGTCCGCTCACTCTGACCATCAGTTTGCGGGCGGTAAGCTGTACTCATTGCTATCCTCGTACCCAACCCTTCTTGTAAAGCCGACCAAAAATTTGAAGTAAACCGGCTGTCCCGGTCCGATACTATGGACTTAGGCACTCCATGCCTAGAAACAATCTCGTCCATATAAATTTTAGCCAACTTTTCTAAGGAGTAACTTTCTCTTATCGGTATAAAATGTGCGGACTTAGTTAATCTATCGACTATCACCCAAACTGCATCATGTTGGCGCCTAGTCTTCGGCAGTTTTGTAACAAAATCCATTGTAATGTGCTCCCACTTCCATTCCGGAATAGGAAGCAGTTGTAGACTGCCGTATGGTTGCTGGTGTTCGGCTTTCACTAGTCGACAAGTCCTACACCGTTCTACGTACTGGCCGATATCCTTTTTCAATCCCGGCCACCAAAAGTCTGCCTTTAAATCGTTGTACATCTTAGTGCTCCCGGGATGTACAGAATACTTGGATTGATGCGCTTCTTCAATGATCACATTTCGCATCCCACCAAACTTCGGCACCCATATCCTCCCATATACACCTTTCAAACCCGACTCACTTGTTTCCATATTCTTTATCTGCACCCCTATATCCTCAGCACCAACATTCTCGTCTTTCAAGGCTACATCTTGAGCGGCCTTGACATCATCAATAATTGTGGATGTTAACATAGTAGATGTCAACATGTAGCAGCAATCTTTAGCATATGCTTTGCGACTCAAAGCATCAGCTACCACGTTAGCTTTTCCGGGGTGATAAAGGATTTCGCAATCATAATCCTTTATAAGTTCCATCGATCTACGCTGTCTCATGTTAAGCTCTTTCTGACTAAAGATGTATTTCAAACTCTTATGGTCCGTGTAGAGTTGACACTTAGTCCCATATAAATAATGCCTCCATAATTTCAATGCAAACGTAACAGCTGTTAACTCAAGATCATGAGTTGAGTAGTTCTTCTCATGTTGCTTAAGCTGTCTTGAAGCATAAGCAATAACTTTCCCACGCTGCATCAGTACAGCGCCTAACCCCAGTCTTGAGGCATCCGTATACACCACAAAATCTTCATTGCCTTCCGGTAAGGCAAGTATCGGTGCTTCACTTAGTGTCCTCTTTAAAACATCAAACGCTTCTTGCTGCACAGTTTCCCATACAAACGGTGCATTCTTCTTTGTCAACACCGTCAAAGGAACGGCAATTTTCGAAAAATCCTTTATAAATCTCCTATAGTAACCCGCCAACCCCAGAAAACTTCTGACTTCCGTAGCTGAACGAGGCGGCTCCCAATTCCTTACTGCTTCTACCTTAGCCGGATCTACAGAAATTCCGGCTCCAGAAATCACATGCCCTAAAAACTGAATCTGTTGTAGCCAAAACTCGCATTTCGAGAACTTGGCATACAACTTCTCTTTCCTCAATAACTCTAATAACCCCCTGAGATGTTCAGCATGCTCGGCCTCGGACTTAGAGTACACCAGTATATCATCAATGAACACAATCACCGACTTATCTAACATCGGTCTACAAACTCGGTTCATTAGATCCATAAACACTGCCGGGGCGTTGGTTAACCCGAAAGGCATAACCAAGAACTCGTAATGCCCATAACGTGTCCTAAATGCTGTCTTAGGCACATCTTCTTCTCGAACTTTCAGCTGATGATACCCCGACCTTAAGTCGATTTTAGAAAATACACTCGCCCCATGTAATTGATCAAACAAGTCATCTATCCTCGGTAGTGGATACTTGTTCTTGATCGTCAACTTATTCAGCTCCCGGTAGTTTATGCACATCCTCATCGTGCCATCTTTCTTCTTAACAAATAACACCGGAGCTCCCCACGGCGATGAACTTGGTCGAATGAAGCCCTTGTCCAACAATTCTTGCAGCTGTGTCATCATTTCCTTCATCTCGGTTGGGGCAAGGCGATAAGGAGAACGAGCTACCGGTTCAGCTCCGGGGATCAGATCAATTCGAAACTCAACTTGTCTCTCAGGCGGCACGCCAGACAAGTCTTCCGGAAACACGTCCGGAAATTGTGAAACAACAGGCACGTCTGCCAACGTCCTCTTCTCAGCCCTGGCATCAACAGCATATGCCAGATAGGCGTCACACCCCTTTGCAACAAGCTTTCGAGCTTTTGCAATGGTCAGTAAACACAGATCCCCACTTCTCCTATCCCCATATATACATATCTCACGCCCCTCCGGGGTAGTTATCTTTATCATTCGGCTCTTACACACTATATGGGCTTCATTCTCGATCAACCAGTCCATTCCGACTATCACATCAAACTCGCTGAACTCTATCGGAATCAGATCTAAATTGAAGACTACATCTTCAATTACTAACGTGCAATTTCGGTATACATGATCTACCTTAACTAAAGTATTGCTAGCAGTTTCAATATCAAGTATAGCAGACAACTTAGACAGTGGCATGGCAAGTCTTTGTGCAAACACAGTAGAAACAAACGACCTATTGGCACCCGAATCAAATAAAACTCGTGCTGGCATAGAATTAACTATAAACGTACCCGTGACGACCTCCGGGTTTTCCCTTGCCTCCTCTGCAGTTATCTGAAAAGCACGAGCAGGTGCCCTCTGTGACTGACCCCGGCGGTTAACTGAACTACCACTCGAACCTCCAGACGATCGTGTTGACGATGGGGCAGCAGCTGTTGGAGCATTCTTTCTACAGTTCCTGCTATAGTGACCCCACACCCCACACTTATACCAAGCATCACCCTTCCTTGGGCAATCATTCTGAAAATGTCCCAGTTCTCCACAGCAAAAGCAAGCACGTCCGTTAGGGCACTTGCCAAAGTGCTCCAGATGACATTTATTGCAATACTGCGGCTCAGTGTTGATGGAGTATGCACGCGCACGACCGCGATCAGATGAACCAGATTGTCGGCGATACGACTGTTGAGGTGAGTACTGTGAAGACCGGGAAGAACCATAATATCCTCCCTCCCGTTGACGCTTCGGCGGTGACGGCTGTGTTGGGTTGGTGGAAGCAGCAGCGGACCCAATGGAATAACCCGACATAATCAGAATCTGTTCTACATTTCTGGCAGCCTCAAGTAAGCCAGCAAATGTAGGGTATCGGACGTTGCTCATAACCCTTCTTATCTCAATATCCAGACCAGCCTCAAACCTGGTCACTTTCCTTTCTTCAGTATCAACTTGATGAGGCGCGAACAGACTCAGCCTCGTGAATTCCACCGCATATTGGGACACCGTCTTAGTCCCCTGTACCAGCGCCATAAACTTTGCTTCCAACCTCCGGCGCTCATCAACCGGACAGTACTGCTGAGTGAATAGGTCCTTGAACTCAGCCCAAGTCATAACAGAAATCTTCTCCAATGTCAAAGCGTTCACCATGGCATTCCACCACATGATTGCATCATTCGTGAACATAGCAGTTGCATAACGAACCATGTCCTTCTCAGCACAGTCGCTGATTCGGAATGTTCGTTCAGTTGCTGTTATCCATTCCAGTGCGGCAACAGCATCCCCTAAACCGTTAAACTCTACAGCTCCGTTTCCTTTAAAATCCTTAAACCGACAACCCCTGGGCTTATTAGATGACCCAGTGTTGTCATCTTGTTCCTCATTATTTCCTTCTCTTTCTTTTTCTTTGTTCTTCCTTTTATCTTCCCTTCTCTTAGCATCGGCCTCATCTCGAGCCCGAAACTGGTCTTGTATCATCTTATTCTGCTCAGCCATCATGGCTAGCATCATCTCTCTTGCTTCTTCCGGTGTCATTCCTCCAGACATGTTCTGAAAATATAAACATATAACTTGTTTAGTAACATGTCATTTATTTATAGACACCGCCCAATTGTCCCGTATGATAGTCAATATTCTTATGATTACTAGATCGTAACCTATCTTAGTTCAGATCATTACTTAGAATCACTACATGTCATCACTTAATGTTTGAGACCAAGACCTCACGGACACTTGGATCTCAAACTACTGCTCTGATACCATCTCGTGTGACACCCTTGCCACAACAACCACCATTAACAAGACACCCAGGATTAATCACCAATACATCAATTACATAATGATCTGATTACTTAATTAAAGTGCGGAAGCAATTAAAGTACAACATAAAGTATTACAACAGTTTCAAATCACTCTACAGTGCTACAAAGGTTACATGTCTATATCTAAAAACTTCCATTACATTACATTGTCCCAAATTTATTACAACATTAATCTCAACAATAAATTACCAAATAAGCAACTGAGTCTTCATTTCACTTCAAACAACAACCTAGCTAGATGGTCCCGCAGCTGATTTTCCTTTTCCTGTAAAATTTCAACAACTAAAACGTAAGCGAATGCTTAGTGAATACATAGATTGCGCATTTTATAAATTTTTATGAAGCCCAAGGATAACACAGATGACCAACATCGGATATCCTCTTCGTACACAAAGTACGGACCAGAGCCGCAGCCCCTTCGAGCTCACAGCTCGGCATTTAAACATACCATCTGAGACAAACGTACGATCGGGGATGACATACTGCCTACCGGGCCTAGGAGGGATCAGCTCCAGGTCATATAGCACAGTAACATCAGAGTAATCGATGCGACCCACCGGTCCATCACTAGATGCACAACAATCGAACGGACATGCAACAAGTAAGAATGTGCATCTAAATCTACGCAAGTTAGTAGAATTCCAACCAAACAAATGAAACAACACGTCTCAGCAGGCAAAGCTAACATAAAACAGATATAACCATGCGAAATCTACTGTACTCACAGTGGGTGCGTAAATAAACTTTAATCAATCTTATTTCTCTTCGGGCTTTCAACCGGATCCACAAAGTACCCCACTGTGGGTTAAACAACACCACAAGGGACCTGTACGTCAGTTGTAACAACATATCGTGTCAATATCTTGTTTAATTCCATAAAACCAAATTTTTATAAGTTTTGCAAAAATTTCGACCCTAATTCGGATCCATGTCCGAATTCGGATCTCACCCGAATTCGGACCCCAATTCGGTCCACACATATATATAAGTCCAAATTCGGATCCTTTGTAAATTCGTACCATATCCGAATTCGTACCATACTTGTCCCAAATTCGGACCATAGCCAGTTCGGTCCCTCATCGAATTCGGACCACCATCCGAATTCGGTTTCCCCAACACTTAGAAATTATTTCTGTTTTTATAAATCAACACTTCGGACCATATCCGAATTCGGTCCCCAACCGAATTCGGACCCCATCCGAATTCATACACTTAGAAAAATATTTTACTAATTTGAACATCAACATTTCGGATCCTGTCCGAATTCGGTCCGGATCCGAGTTCTTGCCAGATCCGAATTCGGACATCCGAGTTCATATTGGTGCAGTCTTGATATTTTCCAGATTTAATCCAAGTCATTTCTGATACTAATTCATTACGTGAAATAACTTATACCAACTAAAATACATCTATTTTCAACACTTTAACACCAAATATTAACATCTTTATGTATCAAACCACATCCTTTTTAACCCTTTTTCATTATTTTCGAACACACACTAAAAACACACACAAATCTCTAAAAATCATACTTCCAGGTCGAATCAGAAGCTGAAACTTGATATCTAGCATCATATATACTCGATTTAAACTAATCCATAATAAAACCAAACATGCATTAACATTTGAAATCAAAATCAGTGATTCAAAGTTCATCCAAAACCAAACCAAAATGTTCAATAATCCGAAATATAGAAGATTTTTACCTCAAATCTTCAATTGCAGTGTTTATAGATCCTTCTTTGTGACTTGAATCCAAACTTTTAGCTTCAAATTCCAATTTTTGATGATCTTCTATGGTTTAGAGAGAGAGAGAGAGAGCCGAGAGAGATGAGATTTTTAGAGAGAGAGAGCAATATTTCAAATGAAAGATTATAAGTCTTTTATTCTCCTCTTTCATCTATTTGCACATTTCACCCCTTCACTTATCCGGTTCCATAAAATACTGATTTTTATAAAATAAAGAATTCCATCTTTATTTTATTTTCCTTAACAATTAAATAATTATTTCACTTAATAATTTAAATTTCTAAATTACTAAATTTCCATATAATGCAACCAACTTAAATTACAAATTTAAACTTAATAAACTTCAAATATAATAATTTAAATCCGAGGATGTTACACATTAATCTAAACATGGTTATGAGAAAAAAAATTTAAAAAAAGTTTTTTAAGGTTGGTACCTTCGGGTGCACTTGATTTCGAGAGGTACTTTTTTGAACCTGACTCTATATATATATATATAATAAATTATATATAGATATGAAATATATACACATATCCAATGTATATATAACAAAATTTTATTGTTTGTCCAACATTTTTAATTAAATACATTTAGTCATATTAAATAACATATTTATATAACCACAAACTAATGAGTTATAAACTTGATTGTGATTCTATTTCTACAAATATTCCTTTATTTTAAAGCTTTTAATAAAAGTGAAGTTTTTCTTCCACCAATGGAGTTTTATGTTTTTAATGGAGAGATGATGATAAAAGTGAAAATCTAACATTGTTTTTAGATTACTATCTATCAAAAACTTTAATCAATTCTGATTCTTAAAATAATGAAAATGAAAAGAATTAAGAATTTTACCTCAATTAGAAATGAAGAAGAGGATGGAGATATTATGACAAATGCCCTTTCCAACCTTCTATTTTTTTTTTTTCAGTCTTTCATTAACACGTTACTTGAGATTTGAGTTTATAGACATTTTAGAAGGTTGCTTGCTTGATTTAATGGAGAAAGATGTATGATGGCTGAATTAAAAAAAATCAAAGGAATTGGGGTATTACAATCTCTTCCCCGTTAGCTTGATCTCATCCTCGAGATCATTCAGTATGGAATAGATTGAGATGCTTGGCTGACATTTCTGCTTTCGTCTCCCACGTGTTGTTTGGACCGCGATGATGTCTCCACTTGACTTACACCATTTCTATGTCTTTGTTATGCAACTTGTTGACCTTGGAGTCGATAATTTTCTCGGGTTCTTCGGCATATCGCAACCTTTCATCAATTTGAACGTATTGCGTAGGCACCATCTCTTCACCTTGGTTTAGACATTTTCGCAGATAACTCACATGGAACACATTGTGAACTCCTGCTAACTCTGGAGGTAACTCAAGTCTGTAGGCTTGCTCACCAATGCGCTCACTGATCTTTCACGGACCGAAAAATTGAGGGATGAGCTTGCCTCGTTTTCTGAATCGCATGATTCCCATCCAGGGTGATACTTTCAACATAACCATACTGCCAACCTCAAGATCAACCGGTCTATGCTTCTTGTTCGCATATTTCTTTTGGCTATCCTGAGCTGCCTTCATATTTTCTCTGATAATTTGAATCTTATCATGTGTAATCTGTAACAGTTCAGGACCTCCAATAGGTTTCTCACCAACCTCATGCCAACAGGAATGGGTACGATACCTACGACCGTATAGGGCCTCGAAAGGTGTCATGCTGATAGAAGAGTGATACAAGTTATTATAAGAAACTCGATCAACAAGTGTGTAACCCAATTTCCACCAGACTCAAACACACATGCGCGTAGCATATTTTCGAGCGTTTAAATCGTCCGTTCACTCTGACCATCCGTTTGTGGATGAAACGCGAAGGGTAACAAGCCTACCCAACTCACATTGAAACTCTACCAGAATTTGGAAGTAAACCAAGAATCCCTGTCAGATACAATCTTCTTTGGAACGCCGTGCCTAGCAATAATCTCATCAATGAATATTTGTGCCCATCGCTCCACAGAATAATTCTCTCGAACCGGTATAAAGTGAGCGCTCTTTGTAAGACGGTCAACAATTACCCAAATGGAATCGTGCTGTCGAAGAGTCTTTGGTAACTTAGTTACAAAATCCATAGAAATTGCTTCCCATTTCCACTGCGGAATGTATAACGGCTGCAGACTGCCATATGGTTTTTGATGTTCAGTCTTGACCTGCAAACAGGTCATGCAGTTTTGAACATAATCTCTAACATCTCTTTTCATACCCGGCCACCAGAAATCCACACATAAATCTGGATACATCTTCGTGCTGCCTAGATGAACTGATAGTCGGGTATTATGAGCTTCCGACAAAACCAACTCTCTAAGACATCCTCTCTTGGATACCCATATTCGTGTGTCAAACAACAAAACACCTCGCCTATTTGGGGATAGGCGATCGACATAATCGACCATGTGCTCAGACTTAATATGCTTGTCCGTAAAAGCTTCAGTTTGAATTTTGATAAGATCATCAATCATCGTATCTTTAGCTGGAACCCGGGCATTAGCACAACACAGAACCCCGGAGTACGACTTGCGACTTAAGGCATCTGCGACCACGTTAGCTTTACCTGGGTGATAAAGAATCTCGTAGTCATAATCTTTAATTAACTCCATTGTACGTTGTTGCCTCATATTTAAGTCCTTTTGAGCGAAAATATATTTGAGGCTTTTGTGATCGGTATAAAGCTGGCAACGAGTTCCATAAATATAGTGTCACCACAACTTAAGAGCAAAAACCACAGCTGCAAGTTCTAAATCATGAGTGGGATAATTCTTTTCATGGTCCTTGAGCTGACGAGATGCATAGGCTATAAAATCTTCATTTCCATCGGGAAGAGAAAGGATTGGAGCCTCACTTAAGTGCTTTTTCAGTGTCTGAAATGCTTCTTCTTGAGCTTCACTCCACACAAACTTGATATTCTTACGGGTCATAGAAGTTAAGGGAACAACAATCTTCAAGAAATTTTGAATGAATCGAAGCTAATAACCCGCCATAGCAAGAAAACTACGAACCTCAGAGGCATTACGAGGCTTCTTCCAATTAAAAAATTGCTTCCACTTTAGATTTATCAACTGCAAACCCTTCGCCACTAATCGTGTGACCGATGAACTGCACCTCCTGAAGCTAGAATCCTCACTTCGAAAACTTTGCATACAGTTCTTCTTGGCGCAACAACTCCAACAACTGCTTCAAATGCTTGGCATGCTCGACCTCTGACTTAGAGTACACCAGAATGTCATCAATGAACACAATTACCGACTTATCAAGCATCGGTCGGCAAATTCTGTTCATAAGGTCCATGAATGCTGCAGGGGATTTTGGTTAAGCCAAATGACATCACCCAGAATTCATAATGTACATATCGGGTACGAAAGGCTGTTTTGTGAATGCCATCTTCGTGGATCTTAAATTGATGATAACCTGATCTCAGATCGATTTTTGAGAACACAGAAGCACCCTGCAACTGATCGATAAGATCATGGATTCGGGGTAAGTTATATTTATTCTTGATGGTCACCTTATTAAGCTCCCGGTAATCAATGCACATCCGAAAGGTTCCATTCTTTTTCTTTACAAATAGGACTGGCGCACCCCAAGGCGAAGTACTCGTTCGAATAAAACCACGATCCAAAAGCTGATGCAACTAAGACATCATCTCTTTCATTTCTGCAGGTGCTAAACGATAAGGTGCACAGGATATCAGAGCTGCACCCGGTATAAGATCAATGTGGAATTCGACTTGCCTGTTAGGTGGCAAGCCAGGCAATTCGTCAGGGAATATATCGGGAAAATCAAAAACGATGGGAACATCATCTACCGATTTCTTGACCAGGGAGGAATCAACGGCATAAGCTATAAAGGTCTCACATCCTCGAGAAAGATGACGATAAACCTTGATCATCGAGATCAAACCAAGATCACCGGATCGACGCTCACCATAAACACGAATAGCACTACCATGCTCATCGGAGATATGAATCAAGTGCTTCTGGAATATAATACAGGCATTATTGGCAGACAGCCTATCCATGACAACAATTAAATCAAATCCTCCAATAGTCGTCGATACCATGTCAATAGAGAAATCACGATTCACAAGATTTAAGGTACAACCTCTATAAATTTCAGATAATAACACAACAGAACCATTCTCAGTCTCCACAGAAATAGGAGCAAATAATAACAAAGGTTCTATACCAAGATGTCGTGCAAATATAGCATATACGAAGGGACGATTCGGACCAAAATCAAATAATATATGAGCAGGTAAGGAGTTTAAAAGAAATATACCAGTTACGACATCTGGAGTCTCACGTGCCTCGTTAGTGGTAATCTGAAAAGCTCGTGCCTTGGCCTTAAGCGCCTCTGATTTCTTCTGTGACGATGAAGCTGGAAGAACTGGTCTCTGAACAGATTTCACGCTGCCACTTTGATTCTGAGTGCGACGTGGGCAAGAGCTAGAATAGTGACCCGAGGCATCACACTCATAACAATTCACCGGATACATAGTACAATCAACTCGCTTGTGTCTCCCACCACAACTAGAACAGACTAGTGCTAAACTCGGACAGGATCCTAAGTGACTCTTACCACACCTAGAACAATCACGTGGAATTTGAGACTGCGATCTTGACGGCTGCTGCGGTCGGTTCTGAGGAAGTGATGATCCTGATGTATTAGCTGGACCAGAAGATGATCGATGAACCCTGTTGAAACTGTCTACTCGAAGCTGAGGATCCTGAGAATACCCATGTGATCTCTACTATACTGAGAAGAGTTCTCAAATCTAGGCCTCTTCGGAGGTGGTGGTGGCATCAAAGTGCCATCAGGTCGAGATATTCCACGTTCACGCCTCCACGCACACATAGCTTCCTCTTCGAATGATGGAAAATATTGTAACTCAACAATAATACATGTTTAATGAAGTAAATTTGTTACTCACAGCGCCTGCAATAAAGTCTGATTCTTCTGTCAACGAACTGCAGCTCCTTAGTAGTGCTAAACCTGCCCACTAAATACCTACTACCGCCCTGATATTTGAGTTCGTTATTAACCCATTAGTACCAAACTTATTTTCATAATTTTGATTTTTTTATTACTTTAGACAAGGATCATAAAACAATTTACTTAAAGTTCAACCCATTATTATATTAAAGATAAATTTAGATTCGATCTCTAATGACATAATTACTCATTAGACTTGTCTATATTTATTAATAACATTTCTCAATTAATTATTATTTTGTACTTCATACTAGACGAATATATTATAACAGAATTAAATAAAATTTCAATAATTTGGATTTGATATTAAAGATCACAAAGTTCACAACGAATAAAGTGCTCACAACAGATCTTTAGTGTGTGTGTGTGTGTGTGTGTATATATATATATATATATATATATATATATATATATATATATATAGAGAGAGAGAGAGAGGTTCAATGGAAAACCAACGTGCATCGGAAAACTTCAGAAAACCTCCATGCACCCCAAAGCCCTTCATCGCATCACAATTTTCATTAAAGATTGTTAGACTTATTATTTCAATTTCTAGTTAATAACTTTTGTTTGTAATGATTTACTTTATTTTACGTAATTGTTTATGTAATATTTTAAGTTCAAGGACCATTTATGTATTTTTCCCAAAGTCCCTATAGATACAAAAGCCATACGGAATGGAGGGATTCATTTGTTGAATGAAGAAATACTTTCTACTGATATATTTTCTCTCAAGATCTTTTCATCTTCTTCATCCTATAGAGTATTTCATTCTAGTTTTCACTTTTATTGTTACCTTTTATTTTTTTTAATCTAATGTTGTTTAATTTTTGGTTATTTATTTTATTGTATTTTATTTTTTTCATTTGTTCTATTTTCATTTTATTATAATTTTGCTTAACTATCTTTTTACATTTTCGTGGGATAAAGTTAGTTTAAGACACCCTAAGTGTTTCAACCGCTGTTAACTAACATTTTTATCCCTCAACTAGTAACTGTCATTTTTACTTATCCTTTCTGACAACTAATTCTTATCTTTTCAACAGAATACAAATGACTGCTCCAGCATATCAGTTCTAGACACCGATTTGTGGGTGTCCCATTCAGCAAACAACTGCAATTTAGACCCCAACTCATTCTTCAAAGTTAAAAATATTGTCTATGACGTCATTTAAGGTCACCAGATCCATTACGCATTGACTGCCGCTGAATCAGTTCCAAAAGTATATCTTCAATAATTCTGGCATTATTTGGAGTTTGTTACTATCCACGGCGAGGGTCTCTTTCGAACCAAAATTGACAACCTAACTGTTACTCTTTCCCTACCTATGTTGTGTACCATTTTGCGACTTCCCAATGCTTATGCTATCCAAGGAAAAGACGAATTTGATCCTCTAGTGGAAGTTGATACACTATGTGCAGATTTCCACAGCATGAGATATCATGGACCTCTGAATCGAATCTCTCAATTCAAGTCGAAAGGTCTTCAAGGTCTATGATACATCATATGGAACATCATGACAAAAGGCATGACAAGGAAAGCCTCTGGCCATGACACTGGAAGTGTGGCCAAGCTAAGAATGTTCCACTCCTTTGTTTTTAATAGACATTTTGACTATGGAAACTTCATCCGGGACGAGATTAGGGAATGCATTCAAGATAAAGCAAATGAGAAAAAGAAGAAGAAATACATTCCCTATCAAAGGTTTTTCTAACTCTTTGTCCGACACTTCATGGAAACCAATCCAAGGACGATATTTTCGCGGTTAAAGAATCCAATGTATCCTGTCTACTCTCTGGGATTTCTGAAGCCACATCTAGTGCAACAACGTAGTGTGGTTCGTCCTCTCCCTCGAGAGCTCTTCACGTATGCTGATCAATCTAATTCAAGAGTGAGGGAGTATTTAGGGCTTCATTATCAAGCTATGGCTGCCCCAGCACTGGGATAGCCTACCCAAGCTGGCAGGAGTGAGAGTTCAGAGAGTATTGATGGTGCATGGGGAGATGAGGGTCAAGAAAGGGGAGAGAGTAGAAATAGTTGAGGGAGACGGGTTGGAAGCGTTGGCTAAAGAAGAAGCAGTCGATTAGCCGTCACAAATATGGCAAGTAATAAGCAAGGCCATCTGTTCCAAGAAGGCACACGATGTTCCCGCACAGGGTCCATCTCCAAATATAGATATCCGACGTGTGCCCGTAGCAGAAGAAAGATCAAGTCCTACGGCCCATCATCGACTTGTTGATGTTCCAACTCCTGAAGGGGCGGTAGAGGACTTAGATGGAGCAGAGACGGACTCAGACGATGAGTGTCCACTTAATGATCATATATTAGACTATTTGTTATCTAGTCCAAGGGCGCAACAATTGGGGAGTGCCGAGAGGGTAGTGAGTGCAGAGGGTGAACCACAAACAAGCCAAATCCGGGCAAGTCACACTAAGTCCACTAGCCCAGGATGCACACCCTAACCTAGCCACTCACTGGTCTCTCAACAGACAAGTGTTTCATTTTCGCACGGGGAAGATCCTCATATGCCACCACTATCTCACTTGGAGACAGGAGATGTTGAAATCCGACGATCCCCGCCCCGATCGTCATATCTTTGTTGAGCACACTTAGTCCCACGCGTCATTATACACATCTTAGGACACCTGCTGCAACATATGGTGTCTAGTGACATCCGGAACTTCCGGATCCGCTCACACTACAAGTGTGGCAGAAATGACGGAAAGGAATTCCAGCCACAGCTACTATTACGCCAACTGTGACAGCTGGACACCCAGGTACTACATCTGTGGTGGAAACGGGGGATCTACGTGAACCCCGGGTTACCCGAGCCGACCTGGATGGTCTAAAAGCATACCAGGAGGAGCAATTTTGGAAGTGCCTGTAATCTCAGGCTCTAAAAGCATTTTATATGAGTATAACAGGCACTCGCTCTATCTCCGACTCGACGTCTTCCCTGTTAGACTCGTGTTCCAAGATGACATCGTCTTCGGTCCCCTCAAAGTGTCCTTCAGGATTATCATGATTATTATCGCTCGGTTCTTTGTCTTAAACCTGTGGTATTCCTTGGCTTCCTTGGTCATCCAATAAAATTCACAAGTAAACAAATGGGCTTGGAATTATTGGCGATTAAGATTTAATATTCAGTGGTGATTTACGATAGGTTGATATTTATATAAGCACTCTATTAAGCATTCTCGATTTAACCCCTACCACTTCTAGAGTCATTAAGGAATTGTCAATCCTAGTAGTCCTATATTTGTCGTAAATTAAGTAATAATAGTAAATATGCATCTTAGCTCCAAGACTAAGTGCTCAACTGCACCTAATTCCCTCAAACTGATGCTCTGTTACCATATTCAAACACCCGTCTTAATTATTTGGGGGTAAAGCCATACAATAGTAACCTACTTTTGAAAATTTATCAATATGGTACGTCTACTTTTTTAAATGTCGACATGGTACCTGTACTTCAATTTTTCATACCGATATGACCATATTTGTAATAGACCCCAGTTTTTCATACCATTAGAACCCTGTTTCGTATGTAAAAACCAGGCTCTATTATGTAGAATGACCATATCGATACAAAAAAATGAAGTACACGTACCATATAGACAATTAAAAAAGTAGACATACCATATCGATATATTTTCAAAAGTAGGTTGCTATTGTAAGACCTTAACCCTAATTATTTTAAACTTTTACCCAAGATCTGAAATAAACTGTCAACAAAATACGGGACAACTAAATTTTTTTGTCAATACAACAAAAGGATAATAATGGCATCATCAGAATACATCACATGCAAACTTATTAGGTGGACACCTCAAATTTCTCGAGATATCAAGCTACTAAGGCGCCAAAATAAGGTTTAAGTCTTAAGAGTTGATAATAGAGTGCATGCCAATAAAGTCTAAGGTATCTATATAAACCCAATAAGTACAGAAATTACCAAAACGCTAAAGTAACCCTCTAGCAATGTCATGATGTGGTGTCATAGATCATAGTCCAGAACCGGATGCCGCTGCACCCTTACCTTTGTCTAAACCTGTAAGATAATATCCCCAGAACCGGATTAATCTGGTCAGGCTCAGTGAGTAACAGATTAACAGTCATAAACAAGTACATGTTCTTATAACCTAGTAATATCAGGTTAGTGGTCATTTGGGATTCCAAGTATCGTCTGAAATCCTAAATAGACAACAACAGTAACAAGTCTCAGGGTTAGATTCTAAAAGACAACAGCAGCACACAACAACTTCATCGTCTATATATAGGAGCGCATGTGCATCCCAAAACAGGGGAGAAAAGAGGATAATTGGCAAAATAACCAAGTGATGGCACACCCACACATGTGTGAAACACTCCGAGACGTAACATGTCTCGGAGTCTTATTCTAAACCAACAACAATAGCCAATTTGTGTATATAATTTGACAACAATTCAGCCCGCAAAACGCCTCAAGAATTCAATGAACTCAAGATGAAAGCGTGTTCATGATTATAGAGGTGTTCTATATGAGTTTAGGTTGTCAATTTGGATGTTTGTTGCACCAACAAAAAGGAATTATATGTTGGTGTCGTAGATGAACAACCATCAACACCTACTCATGCTGAAAAGAGGAAATAAAAGCATATTTACCTTAAATTGATTCAAAGCTTTGTGGCTTGTGGAGTGGTTTTTTTCTCACTTAATTGTGGATTGCTCTAGAAATGAAGCTATTAGAATTTATTTCTTGAATCATTTTCGGTTACAACTTACAAGTATGATTGATTAAGGTTGAACGAAAATCAGATTTGGAGATTTAGTTAACACTTAAGAACTTCATATCATCATATATACACTTGTACCTTATTGTTTATTTAACGTAAATTTAATGTCATATCATCATATATACACTTAATTTTTTTAATCAAAATTGGCTTCATAACGACGTAGTTTACCAAACAAGAGAATATAATCATTCAGACATCCGTTGTTGCTAGCTATAGCATTGTTGTTGGAGGTTTCCTTCTTTCCTTTAGTTTAGTTTACCTTAATTCAATTCGATAATTTAAGTTTAATAAAGGGTTTATTTATCATGTAGGTGGATTTAGGTCTTATTTTATGGGATTAATTGTAGGTCCCGAGAGGTTCCCAAAGTATATAGCTTTAAGCTGTAGAGGGGGGGGGGGGTGAATACAACTATATAAAAACTACACACTATTTTCTCAATGTTTGTATGTATTATCAGCAAATTGTTAATTACAAACAAGCTTGAATGCGGAAAGGTTCAAGCTGAGATGACAGATACAACAGTATGTTCACTAGTCTAAGACAGACTCAAACTAGTTTACAATGAATACACTCACTAAGAAACACTCACTGTGTTTACAAGACTCAGAGGGACAGCTTATGTAGAACAGCTTGGACACAAAGAAACTGTATTACACCAGCAGGCTTGCATGCATGAAAAACACACTTGCACGTTCACTCTTGGCTTCAGCACTTAGCTTTTTGGCTTAATCTTTCTAACCTTAGAAGCTTCCTTTTATACTCACTCAGAGGATCTAAGAGAAGTTTCTTCATTGGACGGAATGAAAAAGGAGAAGTCTTTGTTGAAAAGACAACATAACCTTTTCTGCACTTTCTGAAAAGCAGACTTGTCTTCTTGTGTGCAGAACTTTTGTCTTTTCACTTTGTCTACTGTTGCATTGCCTTTAACTAAATAAGGAATGTCAACTTTGCGTCTTTCTTCTTTGTAAAGGCCTATTTTGATATAAGAAAAAGGTCTGTCACCCTTTTTCAAATAACCTTTTGTCTTCATGTAACAGAACAGCTTGGGCAGACTTAGCAGTTTTGATTTCCACTTTGTCTTCGAATTTGTAAACTGATCTTGTAGTCAAAAACAATACATGAGGACTTGGAAACACATTCCATAAAGTGTTTAGCCTGTTCACAAAGAACAAGTTCTGTTCACAAAGAAAAGAACACTTGTAAACTGCCCAAGCCGCTCACCAGTGTAGAGCAGCGTAGACAGTTTATGTCCAGCCTGTTCAGCAGACTGAACAGCTTGGGCAAAACTGTCTTTGTTGCAACACATGCAACACATAGAACAGCTTTAGGCTGATTTTGCAAATCTTTTTTAGGTTTCAATAAGGCATATAACAGGCCTTAAATTCAACCTTTAAAAGCATCAACAGGGTTTAATTAATAATCTCCCCCTCAGATGCAGAGCAGGTTTGACTGAGGCCTTTTTGTGCCTAACAATCACCCCCTATTTGCAATAACCAGTCTAAGCTGGCCTTTTTAAAAGTCACTATATATTTTTACAGTACATTTGTTGAAATAAAATTACAACATCAACATAAAGTAAAAGATCAGTTTATATATACACTGATTTTTTATTACATTAGAACAACACATGTTCTTACAAAAGTACAACTGATGTACTGATGTATATTACAACTAATGTAACATAGAAAATTACAACAAATGTAAATAAAGTACAACTAACGTACATTGGACTGTTTTTGTTTGGAGCAGAAAATGGTAAGCCTGTCCAACTGATGGACAGCTTCCATTCTTCACCTACCCAGATGGTAGATGGACTTCATCACAATGGAGGGGGACCTTGAAACATCTTTTCCAGCTCTTCCCTAGTATCCTCAAGTTCTTGAACTTCACTTCTTATTATATTAAACTTGGGATCCTGAAGTTCATCTCTCTCAAAGAAGCCTCTGAGCTGATCCCAGATGGCTGCTCTCCACTTACTGGACTGCCTGAATGGAACTGCAAGTCTGAAGGCCACAAGTTATCTCAGATCCACTTTGTATAGATCTGAAGCTCTTTGAAAGCATTTCTTATGAGTTAAGGGATCTACAAAAAATGCCCCCAGCTCAGGCTCTTCAATAATCTTGCCATCTTCAAACTCTATTCCACTAGGCAAGTTGTGATCAACTCCCTTCATTTCAATGGCATAATCGCCTTGTTCAATCAGTGCAAGGAGTAGTTCCATTTCAGTGTCCTTCCTTGTCCTCCTGGCCTTAATTTTTGGATGTGTCACAAAGACACCTTCACTAACTTCTTTGGAGATCAGGCCAAGGTTCTTTACTCTCTCCATTAGTTTCTTGACATATGCCCTGATTGTCTTAGCCGTTTCTGACTTTGACTCACTCAGAGCAACTGCCAGCTCAATCCATTCTCTGTACCCCATCTGTGCTACGTCAGTGTAGTCATATGTTTCTAATTCTGGGCCTGCTGCACCCATCCTTGTTATTTTCAACTTCCACTGACTGCCTTTTCTTGATATAGGGACAGCTTTGACAATTGCTTCCTTGGCAAGCCTTCTTTCAGCAACATCTTGAAATTTTTTCTTTGCCAGGTTGTCAAAATGGAACTGTGCTCTTGCATGAGGCACTGTAGGCTTGGTCACTGAGACCATAGTACCTTTTTCTTTTTCTGCTTCCTTCTCCCCTGCTGATCCCTTAGCAGCTTCCAATATTTTCTTTTGCACTTCCAGAGTAGACATTTTAACTTTCTTTGCTTCTTGAAGTGCAAATGATTTGGCAGCTTTGGCAGATTCTTCTTCTTTTCTAAGAACTTCCAGGGCTTGAAGCTGTTCTTCTCTAAACTCAAAATATTTGTGCATAGGAAGACCCATTTCTTTGGCCCTGGCTTTGTGAAATTGGATTTCTGCTGCTTTCTTCTGTTGAGGATCAGTTGCTGCTATTGCTTTACCCTTAGCTGCTGTAGTGACAGCAGCTTCAGGACTTTCCTCCTCCTCCTCTTCTTCTTCTTCTAAGATCAGATGTGTCCTTCTGTTGCTTGGCCTGCCCTCAGGAATAGATTCCCCCCCCCCTTAGATTGAGCAGGGATTGGAGATTCAACCTGAGTAGACTGAGCAGCATGGGAGGCACCCTCCAGTGTACCTGTTGAAGCTCCTGCTTGTTGACCAGTTTGTGCTGTAGGCACTGGTTTCTCCTTAGGAGAAGAAGTTTTCTCCCCCTTAGACTTAGTCTTAGAGGCAGACGACTTCTCCCCCTTTGAAGGAGATGGACCAGCACCTTCAACACCCGGTCTGCCTGAAGACACAAAGTCATCAGGCTTGCCAGCAGTTTTGGCAGTAGGCCTGGGGCCAACAAGGCTATTCACTAAGAAAACCAAATTGTCCTTTACCTCTGCAAGCTGGGAAAGGCAGGTTTGAAGAGAAGAGGATTGTGTATCAGCAAGGGACGTCAGCTTAACAATTTTTTCCCTATCAGACTCGGTGAACAGCAAACTTTGAAGCTGTGCAAGATGTAATTCGAGAGAATCTTGCACATCAGCAAGGTTTGATGACACAGAATTGGAAAGGGAGCTAATGAGGGTGTTCAAGCTGGCCAATGTAGTAGGAAGAGTAGTGTTGCAAGAAGTTAGGAGAGATGACAGCTGTTGAGAAAAAGCTGTCATTGAGGACACAGAGTCCTGTTGGAGTGAAAGAATTGAGGATAGGGAGGTGGAAAAATTTTGCAGCTGAGCAGTGAGTGCTAACAGCTGTGGAGAATTATCTGTTTGTGGAGTGGTAGGGAAGGAGTCTTTGAACGAATCAAAGAACCCCTTAAGCTGTTAAGACACAGAGTCTGAAATAAGAGATGGGAGAGAGGTCATAGATGTTTCTAAAGAACCAACTTTGTTGGTCAGCAGGGAAAGCTGATCCTTCAAAGGCAGGTCTTTAGGAGATGGATGTGTATGGGTTGACTGTTTAGAGTGGGTAGATGGAGAAGATGATGAGGAGGCTGGTGTATGAGGATGTGATGGAGAGGGAAGAGGAACATTTGAAAGAAGCTCCATAGCCTGGGCAAAAGTAATGTGGCCCACCTTGGAGGGGTCAAAGGGTCCCTCAGCAGCGGCTGTAGCTGCTTCATCAAGAAAAGGGGTTGTTGTTGGGGGCCTTTCAGATGCTGCTTGTGTTGCAACATCCTCATGAAGGCCTGTGGTGGTTCCCTCTGCAGTGCCTTGGTGTAAAAGCACATCATCATTGGGAGATGGGATATGCATTTCAACATCAGCAGTGGTGAAACATGCTAATGGAGTTTGCATGGAGGGAGCAGCCTCACCAGAGGGATGGTATGATCCCTGAGGTTCATCAGCTTGGGTTGTTGGTCCCTCAGCAGCTGTTTGGTGTAGAACAGCTGTAGCATGGGGAGCAGAAGCTGAAGGCTGATCTGCTGGTTGGTCTAGACCAGCAGCTTTGACACCTTGTAAAGACTCAGTGTGTAAAGAAGTTTGAGTGGGGGACAGTGTGGACTCAGTATGGAGTGGAGAGGGCTCCTATCTTTCAATATTCTCAGCCTGTTGGGAGGCTGGAATAGTTGATGTGGTGATCTCCGTTTGTACAACTGGTTCCTGTTGGGAGGAACCAGAGGGTCTAGGCTGACTCTGGGTAGACTCAGGCTGGAGTGAAGCATGCTCCAATTGGGCTGAACCTTCTCCCAATATAGGAGAGGCAGCAGGGGTTGCTTCTTTTACAACTGAACCCTGTTGAGAGGGAACAGAGGAGGTGGTTGTTTTTGCTGGTTTCTTTTTGGAGATTGATTTTCGTTGGTAGTGAAAGGATGAAGTGGGTGGTTGTGGAGAGGAGATGAGGGGTTCAGACTAGACAGGTTTTGAGACTGGGTCAGGAACAGTGGGGTTGGCCTGTTCCATGGTCTCTTGTGCCACAGAGGCACCAGCCACTGAGGCTTCAGGCTCAACAAATGAACCAGGGTGAGGAGTCTGCTCCCCCTCAGCCACAGAGGGTAAAGGTGCAGACTCAGACTGAGCTGTTTTGGCCTTCTTTTGCACAGGCCCAGCTTCAGTGGTTGCCAGGGTCCTCTTAACAAGTTTGGACCTGGCTTTGGATTTTCTCATGGGAGCAGCAGCTTCTGGATCCACCCTCACAGCAGAGGGTCCTTCCACCATTCCTAACAACCTCCTCATTGGTGTGTACAGAGGAGGCTCATTTGGGAGTACAGGTGTATAAAATACTCTTTTCCCTATAACAGGAAATACAACAGTTTTAAGTAAAGGTTGAGAATTGTACAGATGCTCACCACAATGATGCTTGAATATGAGGCTCAGAAATCTGGGGTATCGAACAGCAGCTGGACGAGTTTCCTGCTGCACCAGATTCCTCAGATTCAGGAAAATCCATTTTGCCATGTCGATTGTAGTCCCTTCCACCAGCTGTAGAACAATGGGGACTTCATCACGGCTGAGTTGGTCAAAAGAACCAACTTTGCTACTGAAGCTCATCATTACTGAAGCAAATAAGAAGCTGTAAGTGGGGGACAACTCCTTCCTGAATAAGGTAGCTCCAATTTTGGGTTCTGCTACACCACAGAAGCGTAGCAGATTGCCCATTTGTTCATCCTCAGCTTGAGGCATGTCATAAGTTTCAGCAGTTGGAAGATTAGGCACCTCCCTGAGAAGATCAGTACTAATCTCAATGGTCTAAGTCCCATTGAGAATAGTACCCTTGATGACTTTGGTGTTGGGGTTGTAGGCACAGGTGTACCAGAACTCGTACACCATCTCCTGGTACAGGACACCAGGAGTTGCAGTCATTGCATAGTTCAACGGATGAACTCTTAAGAACTCCACCATTTCTTCATACCCTTTTCCCACATAGTTCTTGGGTATGGTCAGATTTGCAATGTAGTTGGCGGGTTTGATGGTCAGCATTATGGTGACTGATGAGTGTTTGACAACATCATCACCAACGAACACTGGAAGAAGGGGATTAGGTCTGTGAGCCATTTGGGAAGTTTTGAGGTTTGGAGAAGCAAAAGACATTTAGTCGATTTTTTTAGGGTTCTTGAGGATTTCTGGAAATGAAGAGGAAGACGAAGATGAAACAGTAGTTGGGTATTTATAGGATTTGAATGTGAGTGTGTATGAGAGAGAAGGTTTGGGCGGTTGATTTGAGAAGGCCGTTAACGGAAAACGGAACGGTTGTCCATGTCAGACCGTTTGTCAGACCACTTGAGCCCTTTTTAATCACTAACACACGTAACCCACATTATCCGCAGTAATTAAGTTAAATAAAACCATAAATTAAGTAACTTAAGTTTGAAGAAAGGTAATTAAAACTGTTGGTCTAAGCTGTTGTTCAAACCTGTGATGAGCAGAGTCATCACAAGCTGTGCATTCTTCAAGCTGTTCCCTCAGCCTGTTCAACTATGTAGGAACAGGTTGTGTTCAATAGCTGAGCAGGTTACAAGACAATGTCTTGTAAATCAGTGTGAGAGAATGAGCAGAATGAAGAACGGACCATCAGACCAGGCTGGACGAGTAAATTGTCTTTGTTCAGCCTGTTGTATGTTCAAGCTGTTCAAGGATTTCAGAAAAATGGCTAAGTACAGAACATGCAGAGCCTGTTTTTTTTTAAGCTGTTCTGAGAAACTTGATCAGTGTGAGACATACAAAGTTTTAGACCTTTGAGGACACTTAGTCACGTTTGTTTAACATGCCCAGCTTGCTGACAAGGTAATTAAACCTTGTTTCATTCAGAGGTTTGGTGAAAATGTCTGCAAGATGTTCATTTGTGGAAATAAAACTTACCTCCACATTACCTTTCTGAATGTGATCCCTGATGAAGTGATGTCTGACTTCAATATGCTTTGTTCTTGAATGAAATACTGGATTGTTGGAAATGGCTATGGAACTTGTGTTATCACATGGAATAGGAATTTTCCTATACACAAGCCCATAATCTTCAAGCTGATGCTGCATCCACAGAATCTGCCCACAGCAGCTTCCAGCAACAATGTATTCAGCTTCAGCAGTAGAAGTAGACACTGAGTTCTGCTTCTTGCTACACCAACTTATCAACTTACCACCAAGGAGTTAACATCCACCTGTTGTGCTTTTCCTATCTAGCCTGCAGCCTGTAAAATCAGAATCTGAATAACCTGTTAGTTCAAGGCTGGAGACTTTGGGATACCAAAGACCAAAACCTGGTGTACCCTTTAGGTATCTGAAGATTCTTTTAACAGCAGCTAGATGAGATTCCTTTGGATCAGCTTGGAACCTAGCACACAGATAGGTATCAAACATAATATCAGGTCTACTAGAAGTTAAGTATAGCAAATGCCTCTGTAAGCTGTTACTGAAACAGCTTTTCCACTGGCATCATCATCCAATTTTACCTTGGTTGCCATTGGGGTTTTAATAGGAGAACTTTGATCAAATTTGAACTTTTTCAAAAGATCTAAAGTGTACTTTCTTTGATTTATAAAAATTCAAGTTGAGGTTTGTTTAACCTTTAATCCTAAAAAGAAAGTTAGTTCTCCCATCATACTCATTTCATACTTGGATTTCATGAGTAATGAAAAATTCTTGCACAACTGCTCATTAGTAGAACCAAATATTATGTCATCCACATAAATTTGAACAAGCATAATATCAGACTTCACCTTCTTTATGAACAGTGTGGTATCCACTTTACATTTGGAGTACCCATTGCTCATAAGGAAATCATTAAGAGTGTCATACCAGGCTCTAGGGGCTTGTTTGAGACCAGAGAGTGCTTTGTCCAACTTATAGACAAAACCTGGATGTTGTTCATTTTCAAAACCTGGAGGCTGCTTGACATAAACTTCTTCTTGCAGCTTCCCATTCAAAAATGCACTCTTCACATCCATTTGAAATACCTTAATGCTCTTATGAGCAGCGTAGGCTAGATACAAACGAATTGCTTCTAGCCTGGCCACAGGAGCAAATGTTTCATCATAATCAATTCCTTCCTCCTGTCTGTAGCCCTGAGCAACCAGTCTTGCCTTATTTCTAATGACATGACCTTGCTCATCCATTTTATTCCTGAAAACCCATTTTGTGCCAATTATGGTTTTACCTTTAGGAGCTGGGACCAGCTTCCATACCTTGTTTCTCTCAAACTGATTGAGTTCTTCTTGCATGGCAATGATCCAATTGGCATCTTTTAATGCCTCATCTACTTTCTTTGGCTCCATTAGTGAAACAAAACTAGAAAACATACAGAAGTTCCCTAAGCTGTCCCACCTTGTTTGTACCCCTTTGTTGATGTCACCAATTATTTGATCATTGGGGTGACACCTGATCCACTTAGGATCATTTTTCAATGATGATTCACCTGAGTTGTTAACATCTTCAGCAGATCCTGTTGAACAGCTCTCAAGATTTTCAGACACACTGTTGTCTTGAGGCTGTTCACTTGTTGAACATGTCTGACCACTGTTGAACATATCAGCAGTAGAACTAGGAAAATCAGCATTGATAGGTTCAGGACATGCAGTTGTAATTAAGTCAGTACACTTATTCACATAGGGTGTATTGACATACTCATCATGTGACACCCTTGCCACAACAACCACCATTTACATAACACCCAGGATTAATCATCAACACAAATACATAATGATCTGATAACCTAATTAAAAGTGCGGAAGCATTAAAAACATAAATAAAGTAGTGCAACAGTGTTTAACACCCTACGGTGCTACAAGGTACCAAGTCTAAGTCTACACACCCATTACAATTATTACAATCATCCAGTAATATATTACAACATTGTCTCATAACATAATTACCGATTAAATAGTACCAAGTCTTCCAAGTCTTCCCAAATGACCTAACTAGAAGGTCCGGCAGTAGACTTTCCTTTTCCTGTAAAAAAATACAACAACTAAGGTATAAGCAAAGGCTTAGTGAATACAAAGATTACGCATTTTATAAATTTTTATGAAGCCCAAGGATAACACAGATGACCAACATCGGATATCCTCTTCGTACACAAAGTACGGACCAGAGCCGCAGCCCCTTCGAGCCCACAGCTCGGCATTTAGACATACCATCTGAGACATACGTACGATCGGGGATGACATACTGCCTACCGGGCCTAGGAGGGATCAGCTCCAGGTCATATAGCACAATAACATCAGAGTAAACGATGCGACCCACCGGTCCATCACTAGATGCACAACAATCGAACGGACATGCAACAAGTAAGAATGTGCATCTAAATCTACGCAAGTTAGTTGAATTCCAAACAAATCATGAAGCAACAGGTCTCAGCAGGCAAAGCTTAACATAAAACAGATTTAAACATGCAAAATCTATTGTACTCACAGTGGGTGCGTAATTAATTGTTAACCAATATTATTTCTCCTCGGGCTTTCAACCGGATCCACCAAGTACCCCACTGTGGGTTAGACAACACCACAAGGGACCTGTTTCATTTCCATATGATAAACATATTATCATTACATGGTCTTTAACAACTTAGCATTAATTTATGCAAATGAAAGTAATACGACATTCGGAACCTTCATTCGAAACTCACGATATAAACCATCAATTGGTGTGT
The DNA here is from genome assembly GCA_020465985.1 of Centrapalus pauciflorus. Classification (NCBI taxonomy): domain Eukaryota; kingdom Viridiplantae; phylum Streptophyta; class Magnoliopsida; order Asterales; family Asteraceae; genus Centrapalus; species Centrapalus pauciflorus. Next base: position 142,802 of record JAANYP010000822.1, on the reverse strand, counting down.
TATTATTTCCAATTAACCTTTCATTATATGCCTTAATATACTACCAAAAATATCCCAAAAGTGTAATTATTAGTCCATAGATTCGATTCCTTTAAAACCCATTCGAATCTGCCCAACATCTGTTAGTACTCGCCGAGTTCAGTATAGGAACTCGCCGAGTTCCTATTAAACTCGAACCATTTCGACTTTAGGGGCTAAACTCGAACCCCATTCGAATTTAGGGGCTAAATTCGAACCCATAGTGATAAATTCGAACCCTTGTTCGAATCTGATGGTTAAACTCGAATATATACTCGAATCTAGTACCAAAATCGAGTTTGTTCTTGCATTTCGACTGTGTTCATGGTACATTCGAGTTTGTTCATCTTACAACTTAAAAATATACATTTCTAAGCCTCAAATCACCTATATTATAAAGTATGATGCCTAGATTCGATTCTATTATGCATATACTATCATATTCTTGCAATATTTCAAGCAAAACAAGCTCCAATTTACATAAAATGACAGATTCGAAATTCTAGTTCTTCAAAACCGAAACAACAAACTTAAAAGGGTCGATTCTTACCTCAATTCGTACGATATTCGGAATCCAACTGCAGGTTGTTGTAGTATAAATCTCGATAATCGCCCGGTCGGTTTGTGAGATATCTTAGAGAGATGTAAAGAGAAAAATTCTAGAGAGAGAAACTAGAGAGAGAGAGAACTATAGAAAATGAGAGGTTTTTGACCATTTTATTCCCATTTTCATCATTTTGCACATTTCACCCCTCGACTTAACCGGTTCCATTAAATACTGATTTATTCTTAAAATTATCATTAATAACTTTTAAATTCATAATACTCCATAACAATGATTCCGAGTTCAAATTTTCTTAAAATAGCAACAACTTTCTAAATATCCAAAATACATAATAATTGCTCAAACTTCAACTTATATATATATATATATATATATATATATATATATATATATATATATATATATATATATATATATATATATATATATATATTTTTCCACTTAATTAACCAAAATACAATAAAATAAATCCGAGGATGTTACAGCATGGGCTCCACCACGCTCAACTTCGTCCTCGAAGTTACTCGGATTCAAACAATTGTGGATATTTTCTTAACATTTCCGCCTTTGTCTCCCAAGTGTGATTTGCTCCTTTATGATGCTTCCAACGTACAAGCACCATTTCAATATCTTTGCTCCTTAGCTTTTTCATCTTGGTATCCAATATACATTCCGGCTCCTCAACATACCGGAGCCTTTCATCAACTTGCAGCTCAGTGTGGTCTGCCCAATTCTCATTTTCAGTATTAAACGATTTCCTAAGATTCCCAATATGAAACACCGGGTGTATGCCCGACATCCCTTCAGGCAATTCCAACCGATAAGACTGGTTTCCTACTTTCTCGATAATCTTGAAAGGCCCAACAAACCTCGGAGCCAACTTTCCTCTCTTCACAAAACGAGTAACACCCCTCATGGGTGATACTTTCAAGTAAACCCAATCATTCACCTCAAAACTGATTGGTTTGTGCCTCCTATCGTAGTAACTTTTCTGTCGGTCCTGGGCCGCCTTCATGTTCTACCTGATCAACTGTATTTTCTCATTTGTTTCTTGAAGCAAGGCCGGCCCAGCGATTGGTGTTTCACCCGTTTCTCTCCAACATGTAGGAGTCCTACATCTCCTTCCATATAAAGCCTCAAACGGTGCTTTCTTGATTGTCGCATGATAGCTATTATTGTACGAAAACTCTATCAGTGGCAAATGATCATCCCAGTTGCCATCGAGATCTAACACACACGATCTCATCATGTCCTCAAGAGTGAGGATTGTCCTTTCACTCTGGCCATCGGTTTGCGGACGATAGGCTGTACTCATTGCTATTCTCGTCCCTAACCCTTCTTGTAGTGCCGACCAGAAGTTCGAAGTAAACCGGCTATCCCGATCCGATACAATAGACTTAGGCACTCCATGCCTAGAAATGATCTCATCCATATAGATCTGAGCCAACTTCTCTAACGAATAACTTTCCCGAATCGGAATAAAATGTGCGGTTAGTCAATCTGTCAACTATCACCCAAACAGCATCATGTTGTCGCTTAGTCTTCGGCAGTTTTGTAACGAAATCCATAGTAATGTGCTCCCACTTCCATTCCGGAATGGGAAGCGGTTGCATACTGCCGTATGGTTGCTGATGTTCGGCTTTCACCAGCCGACAAGTTCTACATCGTTTAACATACTGGCCGATATCCTTCTTCAATCTCGGCCACCAAAAATCTGCCTTTAAGTCATTGTACATCTTTATGCTCCCGGGATGTACAGAAAATTTTGATTGATGCGCTTCTTTGATAATCACATTGCTCATACCACCATATTTCGGCACCCAAATTCTTCCGTACACACCTTTTAAACCAGACTCGCTCGTTTCCATATTCTTTAAGTTGTACTCTTATATCTTCATCACCAACATTTTCGTCTTTCAAGGCTTCCTCTTGAGCGGCCTTGACATCATCTATAATAGTAGACGTTAACATAGTAGATGTCATCATATAGCAGCAATCCTTAGCATAAGCTTTCCGGCTCAAGGCATCGGCTACTACTTTAGCCTTTCCGGGGTGATACAGTATCTCACAATCGTAATCTTTAATAAGCTCCATAGACCTACGTTGTCTCATATTAAGTTCCTTCTAGCTAAAAATATACTTCAAGCTCTTATGGTCCGCGTAAAGTTGACACTTAGCACCGTACAGGTAATGCCTCCATAATTTCAAAGCAAATGTTACTGCGGTCAACTCCAGATCATGAGTCGAATAATTCTTCTCATGCTGCTTCAACTGCCTTGAAGCATAAGCAATTACTTTCCCGCGCTGCATTAGTACAGCGCCTAACCCTGACCTCGAAGCATCAGTATAAACCACAAAGTCATCATTGCCTTCAGGTAAGGCAAGTATCGGAGCCTCGCTTAACGCTTTCTTCAGAACCTCAAATGTTTCTTGCTGTATGGTTTCCCAAACAAATGGTGCATTCTTCTTTGTTAATGCAGTCAGAGGAACTGCAATCTTCGAAAAATCTTTGATAAATCTCCGATAATATCCTGCCAGTCCAAGAAAACTTCTAACTTCGGTAGCTGATCGAGGCGGCTCCCAGTTCTTTATCGCTTCTACCTTAGCTGGATCTACCGAAATCCCAGCTCCAGAAATCACATGTCCTAAAAACTGAATCTGTTGCAGCCAAAACTCACACTTTGAGAACTTGGCATACAACCTTTCTTTTCTTAACAACTCTAACAGTTCCTTTAAATGTTCAGCATGCTCAGCCTCAGACTTAGAGTATACCAGAATGTCATCAATAAACACTATCACCGACTTGTCCAACATCGGTCTACAAACTCGGTTCATCAAGTCCATAAAAACAGCTGGGGCGTTAGTTAATCCGAAAGGCATGACCAGAAACTCGTAATGCCCATACCGAGTTCTGAAAGCTGTCTTCGGTACATCTTCTTCTCTTACTTTCAGCTGATGGTACCCCGACCTTAAGTCGATCTTAGAAAAGACACAAGCCCCGTGTAACTGATCAAACAAGTCATCTATCCGTGGCAACAGATATTTGTTCTTAATAGTCAACTTATTCAGCTCCCGGTAGTCAATGCACATTCGCATTGTGCCGTCTTTCTTCTTCACAAACAGTACCGGAGCTCCCCACGGCGATGAACTCGGCCGAATGAAGCCCTTGTCCAGCAACTCTTGAAGCTGTGTCATCATTTCTTTCATCTCAGATGGGGCAAGACGATAAGGAGAACGAGCTACCGGTGCAGCTCCAGGGATCAGATCAATTCGAAACTCAACTTGTCTCTCAGGCGGCACGCCAGACAAGTCTTCCGGAAACACATCCGGAAACTGTGAAACAACAGGCACGTCGGCCAAAGTTCTCTTCTCAGCCTTGGCGTCAATAGCATATGCCAGGTAGGCGTCACACCCCTTTGCAACAAGCTTTCGAGCTTTTGCAATGGTCAGTAAACACAGATCCCCACTTCTCCTATCCCCATAAATGCAAATCTCACGCCCCTCCGGAGTAGTTATCTTTATCATTCTGCTCTTACATACTATATGGGCTTCATTCTCAATCAACCAGTCCATCCCGACTATCACGTCAAACTCACTGAACTCAATAGGGATCAAGTCCAAATTGAAGACTACGTCTTCAATTACTAACGTGCAGTTACGGTAGACATGATCTACTTTGACTAGAGTGTTGCTACACTAGTACAAAATATGTCTTCTGTCACGTTAAAAACCCGTGGCCATAGACCTTTGGCCACTGTTTTATTTTTCATTGAAATCGTGACCAAAGGTCACATCACTTTTGGTACCTTATGGCTACATTTAATATTCGTGACTAAATCACATGTAAAACCGTGGCCACAGCATAAAACCGTGGCTATATGGTAACAATTTCTATATAGTTGTGGTCTATATTTTTTAGTAACCGTGACCATAAAATACTTTTAGTCACAATTTATTTTAACACCATGACAGTTAGATACATTCAGACACACATAAACAATTGATCAGTGGCGTTAACATTCTTACAGACACGTATAAATAAATAAACCGTGACCACCTAGTATATTTAAAGACGCACAAATATTTAATCGTGACCATTGGATAAATTTATACACACATAATCAGTTAAACCGTAACTATTTGAGACATTTAAACACACCACATGAATGAAACCGTGACAATCGGTAATATTTTAACGCACATAAACTATCAAGTGGTGTGACCATTGATACATTTAGACATGCATAAACAATTAAACTTTGACCGTAAGGTACACTTAGACACACATAATTTATTAAAATGTGACGATTGGTTGCAATTGGACATACATAAAGTATTAAACCGTGACAATTGATACATTTTGACACACAAAAATAATTACACCGTGACCATACCATTATTTTAGTCACATAATAATTCGTTTATTCATGACAATTGCTTATTTTTACACACATATAATAAACAATACCGTGACCATAAAGTATTTATAGTTACTTATTTATTACTAATCGTGGCAATTGATAACTTTTAGACACGTGCAACAATACAATCTGTGACCATTAAATACTTTTTTTAACGACAAACTATCATACTCCTACTCCTAAACTACTCATTTACCACAAGACTTACTTTCACCACCTAAATATCAACTTGTCTCCGACGGGAGTCGAACCCGTGACCTCTCACTTGTATCTCCACCCTCTTACCGCCAGGCCAAAGGCCCTTTGGTGACCATCAAATACTTGTTGTCACATTATATTTCTTTTAAAATCATCATTGTTCCTTTTAGACATGTGTAAAAAATTAAACCGTGACAATAAGTTACTTACAGCCACATGTGTTTTCTTTTATCGTTATTGTTGTTTACTTTTAGACACACATAACATTTATAATAGTGACCGTAAAATATTTATAGTATCATGTTGTTTCGTAAACGGTGTTCGTTGATTCATTTTAGTCATACAAAATAAAATAAAGTGTGACCATAAAATAATTATTCTCACATTCTTTTCCTCTAATTATTACAATTAATTACTTTTAGCCACATATATTAAAATAAGACGTAACCATAAACTACTTGTAGTCATGGTTTGTTTTCTTTTATCGTGATTAATATTTAGTTTTTGACACATATAAGATATTTAATCATGACCATAAAATATTTATACTGACACGTTGTTTTTTAAACTGTGACAATTGATAACTGTAACAATACAAAACAAACTAAATTATGACCATAAAAAACTTATAGCTCCACTTTGCCTTATTTATTATGACAATTAATTACTTTTAGTCACATAAAATAAAACAAGACATGACCATAAACTTCTTGTAGTCATGGTTGTTTTCTTTAATCATAATTAATGTTTACTTTTTGACACATATAAGACATTTAACCATGACCACAAAAGTACTAATAGTGATAAGTTTTTTCTTAAACTGTGACAATTAATAACCTTTAACCACACAAAACTAACTAAATCGTGACCATAAAGTAGTTATAGCTACATTTTGCTACTTTTATTATGACAATTAATAACATTTAGCAACTGATAAAAAAATAAGTCGTGACCATAAACTACTTGTAGTCACGATATTTTTTCTTTTATCATGGTTAATGTTTAGTTTTTGACACACATATTACAATTAACCATGACCACAAAATACTCATAATAACAAGTTTTTTTTAACTATGACACTTGATGACCTTTAAACACACAAAACAAAATAAATTGTGACCATAAAATACTTATAAATACATTTTTGTTCTTTTATCATGGTTAATGTTTAGTTTCAGACACAATAATATATTAAACTGTGACGATAAAATACTTATAGGGACATTTTTTTTTTCACTTAAACCATGGCCACCGATTACTTTTTTGTCATACAAACCAATTCTTCGTGTGACCATAAAGTACTTAAAGTCATTGTTTTGTTCTTTTATCATGAAAACTATTACTTTTACACACTAATAAGAAATAAACTAAACCATGATCATTAGAAAAATATAGTCACAACATTTTTTTGTCATGACTATTGTTTATTTATAGTTACATAAAAACAATAAACCGTCACCTTTAAATATTAATAGTCACAAATTTGCTTAATCCGTGACAAAAAAAACCCCTTATATTGATTTTTTTTAATGTGAGATTCATAGCTTTTAGTCACAAAACAAATTAAATCGTGACTTGAATGTACTTATAATCATATCTTTTTCATTTTACTATTACTATTGTTTACATTTAGATACACATAAACACTTAATCTGTCACCTTTAAATATTAATAGTCACATGCTTGTTTGTCTTGAACAGTGACCGAAACATAATTATGGTGATATGTTTTTTTTTCTTAAACTGTGATCATTAAATACTTTTATATACATAAAAGAAATTAAATTGTGACAAAAAAATACTTAGTCACATTTTTCTCTTTCATCATGAATATAAAATACTTTTACACACACATAAGAAACTAAACCGTGACTATAAAATACTTATAGTCACAATGATTCTCTTATTTCATGACAATTGTTTACTTTTGGACACACATAATGAACTCAATCATGACCATTAAACACTTATAGTCACAATGTTTTTCTTTTACCCTACGTGGCTAATGAACTCCACCCTTTGGTCACACAAAGCGATTTCGTGACCATATAAGTTAGCCTTCTGTCACAGTTTATTCATGTGACTAATTCCACCATATAATTTAGACTCATACAATTAGACTTCAGGGTGTCCCTTTGGTCACCGAAAGAGATTTCCGTGACCATATACATATTTATCGTCACAGTTAATAACCATCACAAGACTATTATAGACATCAAACAAATAACTTTGACAAACGATGACATTTGGTAACAATGTGGCAACCGTGACAAGTCTTTGTCACGATCCTTATGTTAAACCGTGGCTTAAGGTTTGAATGTGATTTGCAATGGTCACAGTTATTGAGATAAACTGTGGCTATCATAATAATACCAGATCATATATGAACCTTTAGTCACGTCAATAACAAAAACTGTGGCTAGGCAGTTTGGACAAAACCGTGACCATACGTCATTTTTGTACTAGTGCTAGCAGTTTCTATGTCAAGTACGGCAGATAATCTAGATAGTGGCATGGCAAGTCTTTGTGCAAACATAGTAGAAACAAACGATCTATTGGCACCCGAATCAAATAAAACTCGTGCTGGCATAGAATTAACTATGAACGTACCCGTAACGACCTCCGGATTTTCCCTTGCCTCCTCTGCAGTTATCTGAAAAGCACGAGCCGGTGCCCTTTGAGACTGACCCCGGCCTCGGTTAACTGAACCACCGCTTGAACCTCCCGAAGATCGTGTTGTAGATGGAGCAGCAGCAGCTGGATCGTTCCTTCTGCAATTCCTACTGTAGTGTCCCCATACACCACACTTATGGCAAGCATCTCCCTTTCTTGGGCACTCACTCTGAAAATGGCCCAACTCACCACAACAAAAACAAGCATGTCCATTGGTGCACTTGCCGAAGTGTTCCAAGTGACACCTATTACAATATCGCGGCTCGGTGTTGATGGAGTAGGCACGAGCACGACCACGATCAGATGTACTAGACGGTCGATGATACGACTGCTGAGGTGAGTACTGTGAAGACCGAGAAGAACCAGAATATCCTCCCTCGCGCTGACGCTTCGGCGGTGACGGTTGTGTCGGATTAGTGGCAGCAGCAGCAGATCCAATCGAATAACCTGACATGATCAGAATCTGCTCTACATTTCTGGAAGCCTCAAGTAAGCCAGCAAATGTAGGGTAGCGGACGTTGCTCATAACCATCCTTATCTCAATATCCAGACCAGCCTCAAATCTGGTTACTTTTCTTTCTTCAGTGTCCACCTGATGAGGCGCAAACAGACTCAGCCTCATGAATTCTACAGCATATTGGGACACAGTCTTAGTCCCCTGTACCAGCGCCATAAACTTTGCTTCCAACCTCCGGCGCTCATCAACCGGACAGTACTACTGAGTGAATAGGTCCTTGAACTCAGCCCAAGTCATAACAGAAACCTTCTCTAATGTCAACGCATTCACCATTGCGTTCCACCACATGATTGCATCATTCGTGAACATAGCAGTTGCATAACGAACCATGTCCTTCTCAGCACAATCGCTGATTCGGAATGTTTGTTCAGTAGCTTTTATCCATTCAGGTGCGGCAACAGCATCCCCTAAACCGTTAAACTCCACCGCCCCTTTAAAATCCTTAAACCGACAACCCCTGGGCTTATTAGATGACCCAGTGTTGTCATCTTGTTCCTCATTATTTCCCTCCCTTTCTTTTTCTTTGTTCTTTCTTTTATCTTCTCTTCTCTTAGCATCGGCCTCATCTCGAGCCCGAAACTGATCCTGAATCATTTTGTTCTGTTCAGCCATCAAGGCTAGCATCATTTCTCTTGCTTCTTCAGGTGTCATTCCTCCTCCAGACATGTTCTGAAAATATAAACATATAACTTGTTTAGCAACATGTCATCACTTTAAAGAAACCACTCATTTGTCCCGTATGATAGTCAATCTCTTATAATTACTAGATCATAACCTATCTTAGTTCAGATCATTACTTAAACTACTACATATCATTGCCTAATGTTTGAGATCAAGACCTCACGGACACTTGAATCTCAAACTACTGCTTTGATACCATCTCGTGTGACACCCTTGCCACAACAACCACCATTTACATAACACCCAGGATTAATCATCAACACAAATACATAATGATCTGATAACCTAATTAAAAGTGCGGAAGCATTAAAAACATAAATAAAGTAGTGCAACAGTGTTTAACACCCTACGGTGCTACAAGGTACCAAGTCTAAGTCTACACACCCATTACAATTATTACAATCATCCAGTAATATATTACAACATTGTCTCATAACATAATTACCGATTAATTAGTACCAAGTCTTCCAAGTCTTCCCAAATGACCTAACTAGAAGGTCCGGCAGTAGACTTTCCTTTTCCTGTAAAAAATACAACAACTGAGGTATAAGCAAAGGCTTAGTGAATACAAAGATTACGCATTTTATAAATTTGTATGAAGCCCAAGGATAACACAGATGACCAACATCGGATATCCTCTTTGTACACAAAGTACGGACCAGAGCCGCAGCCCCTTCGAGCCCACAGCTCGGCATTTAGACATACCATCTGAGACATACGTACGATCGGGGATGACATACTGCCTACCGGGCCTAGGAGGGATCAGCTCCAGGTCATATAGCACAGTAACATCAGAGTAAACGATGCGACCCACCGGTCCATCACTAGATGCACAACAATCGAACGGACATGCAACAAGTAAGAATGTGCATCTAAATCTACGCAAGTTGGTAGAATTCCAAACAAATCATGAAGCAACTGGTCTCAGCAGGCAAAGCTTAACATAAAACAGATTTAAACATGCGAAATCTACTGTACTCACAGTGGGTGCGTAATTAATTGTTAACCAATATTATTTCTCCTCGGGCTTTCAACCGGATCCACCAAGTACCCCACTGTGGGTTAGACAACACCACAAGGGACCTGTTTCATTTCCATATGATAAACATATTATCATTACATGGTCTTTCACAACTTAGCATTAATTTATGCAAATGAAAGTAATACGACATTCGGAACCTTCATTCGAAGCTCACGATATAAACCATCAATTGGTGTGTTATTATTTCCAATTAACCTTTCATTAGATGCCTTAATATACTACCAAAAATATCCCAAAAGTGTAATTATTAGTCCATAGATTCGATTCCTTTAAAACCCATTCGAATCTGCCCAACATCTGTTAGTACTCGCCGAGTTCAGTATAGGAACTCGCCGAGTTCCTATTAAACTCGAACCATTTCGACTTTAGGGGCTAAACTCGAACCCCATTCGAATTTAGGGGCTAAATTCGAACCCATAGTGATAAATCCGAACCCTTGTTCGAATCTGATGGTTAAACTCGAATATATACTCGAATCTAGTACCAAAATCGAGTTTGTTCTTGCATTTCGACTGTGTTCATGGTACATTCGAGTTTGTTCATCTTACAACTTAAAAATATACATTTCTAAGCCTCAAATCACCTATATTATAAAGTATGATGCCTAGATTCGATTCTATTATGCATATACTATCATATTCTTGCAATATTTCAAGCAAAACAAGCTCCAATTTACATAAAATGACAGATTCGAAATTCTAGTTCTTCAAAACCGAAACAACAAACTTAAAAGGGTCGATTCTTACCTCAATTCGTACGATATTCGGAATCCAACTGCAGATTGTTGTAGTACTCCTCGAGACCTTTCCGTTGACGTATAAATCTCGATAATGGCCGTTGTGAGATATCTTAGAGAGATGTAGAGAGAAAAATTCTAGAGAGAGAAACTAGAGAGAGAGAGAGAACTATAGAAAATGAGAGGTTTTTGACCATTTTATTCCCATTTTCATCATTTGGCACATTTCACCCCTCGACTTAACCGGTTCCATAAAATACTGATTTATTCTTAAAATTATCATTAATAACTTTTAAATTCATAATACTCCATAACAATGGTTCCGAGTTCAAATTTTCTTAAAATAGCAACAAACTTTCTAAATATCCAAAATACATAATAATTGCTTAAATTTCAACTTATATATATATTTTTCCACTTAAGTAACCAAAATACAATAAAATAAATCCGAGGATGTTACACATCATCATGCCCATCATGATTAACATGTTCCACACTGGGTGTAGTGGAAGCTTTTGAGTCCTCTTCACTGTTTGAATGCATCAAATCATCAAAGTTTAATTCTCCTGAAACTGATTCAGGAACAGCTTTGGTGGAAGCATTCTTGGACTCTTCAAAGGTGACATTGATAGATTCATCTATCACCTTTCTTTTGTTGTTGTACACTATGTAGGCTTTGGAGATAGCAGAGTAGCCAACAAACACACCTTCATCAGCTTTTGGTTCAAACTTTGACAGTTGATCCCTTTGATTTACAATGAAACAGGGACACCCAAACACAATGGAAGTAACTGACATTTGGCTTCCTCCCTTTGAGCAGCTCATAGGGAGTCTTGTTGAACCTTTTCACCACTAAGGATCTGTTTTGGGTGAAGCAGACAGTGTTAACAGCTTCAGCCCAGAATGATGAAGGTAAACCTGATGCACACAACATGGTTCTAGCAGCTTCAATGAGAGTTCGGTTTCTCCTTTCAGCAACTCCATTTTGTTGTGGAGTTCTTACAGCTGAAAAGTTTTGAGTGATTCCTTTCTCTTCACAGAAGTCTTCAAGAGTACTGTTTCTGAATTCAGTACCATGATCACTTCTAAGCTGCTTCACTTGGGCAGAGTTAAACATTTCCATCTTTTTCACAAATCCAATAATTTCTCTAGCAGCCTCTCCTTTGATCTTCAGAAAGATCACCCATGTGTACCTGGAGAACTCATCAACCATTACTAGAGTGTATCTTCTTCCTCCTAGACTTGGGACATTCACAGGTCCAAACAAGTCCATGTGGATAAAGAAGAGTGGAGTATCAATAGAGAAATTATGTTTGGATTTAAAAGATGTTTTTCTCTGCTTGCCTTTCTCACAAGCTGTGCATAATCTATCCTTAGCAAAGGTCATAGAAGGCGAACCTGTCACTAACTTTTTCTTACAGAGTTTGTTGATGTTCTTGAAGTTCAGATGCGATAGCCTTCTGTGCCATAGCCAGTTTAGATCAGCGTTTGTTCTTGTGAGAAAACAGGTTTCAGTTGTGGGATCAGCAGATTGCATGTCCACAACATATACACCTTTCTTTCATTGAGCACATAGCACAACTTTGCCTTGAGGATCCAATATGTAACCCAGGTGCTCATCAAAATTAACCTTGTAGCCAGCATCACACAGTTGGCTTATGCTAACCAGGTTATGTTTTAGCCCAACCACATAGGCTACTCTTTTGAACACTGCAGCACCAGCTTTAAGGGTTCCGTATCCCTCAGTAGATCCCTGTACATTGTCACCAAATATGACTTTTGGCCCTTTTTCAGGCCTGAGATCACTCAGCAATTCTTTACAACCTGTCATGTGCCCTGAGCAGCCACTGTCCAAGTACCAAACCTGGGAAGGTTGTTTTTCCTACAGAGTGATAAGAGAAATATTAGTCATTTTTAGGGGAACTCATCACAGAGATGAGTTCTCCTACTTCATCAACATTTGTTGATGGACTTATAATATCCACACTAATATTCCCTATTTGAATGGTATCAGCTTGGATACCACTTTCATTGACTAAGATGTTTCCAACACTGCTTGTAACAGCTGTGAGAGAACTATCAGAGTCAACAGGCCTCATGTCCTCAGATTCAGGACAGTCCTTGGCCAGATGTGTCTTCTTCCCACATTTATAACATTTTCTCTTTTAAGGATTTTTGGAAGAAGAACTTTCAGAAACACATTCTGAGTTATTTTTGTTGATTCTGTTAGCAGGTTTAGTAAACTTATTACTATTTGATGAATCAACAGCCTAAGTGGAGGGTTCAATAGCCACAGCTTTGTCTGTCTCTTCTTTCCTCTTTTTAGGAGGACAGATGTCAAAGACAGGAAGCTTAATTGGCTTTTGAACTTCCACAGGTTTGGGAAACTTATTCCCAAGTTTCTCAGGCTGAGCAATGGCTTTGCCTTTGCCCCTACTGAGATGTGATTTATGCTGCCTATCAGCATAATCATTATTTTTGGTTTTGAAAACCTTATTCTATTTTAAAACCAGTTTACCACTATGATTAGAAAACTTATTAGAAATCACAGCAGGTTTGCTTTCAACATGAGACTTGCCCTTGTTGAAAACAGGCTGCTTAACTTTTGAAAACTTATTTTCAAAATGTTTAGCATCAAAATGATTATCATGCCTTTTACCATCAGCTTTGGACCCAGAACCTGTTTTGTCAACATGTTTAGTATCCACAGCTGCAGTTTGGACATGTTTTCCTTTCTTTTGCTTGTGTAAATCAGTAGAGCACTTAGCAAGCTGGTTTGATGGAGAACATACTCCAACACCAGCTTTTGAGCTAGGTTCACACAAGCTGTCAGTATTTTGAGGCCTGACAAACCTGTTTGTTGAGATTAGTGTACCATTCACTTTTTGAATAAAAGTGTTTGGAAGCTCACCAAGAGTGGATAAATCTTCTTTCAGATTGTTAATCTCAACAATGGAAGCTGCTGTGTAAAGATCCCCTCCAAGATAGGCTTGAATTTGTACAGGGATATGTTGACTTATACAATGGCTGACTTTTTGTGCAGATTGGCACCAAGAGTCAACTATCTTTTGAAGCTTAGCATGCTTTATATCTGTTTCTCTCTTTTCTTCCAGTAAAATAGAGTTGATGTGTTTTAATTCATCAAACTCAGTTTCCAAGTTATGGAAACTGTCCATTTTACTGGAATTAGTTTTAAGATCAGTTTTAAGCTTAGAGATTTCAGATAATAAAGCGTCATGCTTCTCAACAGCAGCTTTCAAATCAACTAGCATATATTCAAACATTTTAATCTTTTCTTCAGATCTGTAAGCCATAAAATTTTGTACCTTATACATCATTGTAGGATTCCAGTTCTCCAAGCTGCTGAAAGCCTCAGCTTCAGCCAGATCCTGTTTGAAACTGCTTGTTGATGGGACATCAGTGTTGGCTATCAGACATTGATTGTCTTCTTCATCAGATGATGAATCAGATTCCTCCCAGTCACAAGCCTCTGCCATGAGTCCCTTTTGGCAGTTGGAACCCACTGAGTTTTCCAACTTCCTCAACTTAGCCATGGCCATAAGGTACTTAACCCTATAACCATCATCCCTTTTTGTCTTGTATGGTTTGGATGAGTGACCAACAGCTTTTGACACACAGTCAGCAGCTATATGGCCAGTTTTGCCACATTTGAAGCACTCAGCCTTGGATTTATCAAATGCCTTCTTTTTGCCAGCACCTGAACTTCCTTGCAGCATGTTTCTTCCAAACCTTTTCTTGTTGAACCTTTTGACAAGCATAACTATCATTTGCTCATAATCCTGTTCAGCAAGATCTGCATTATCTTCCTCATCTGACATCTCCTCCTTATCATCATCCTGTTGATCAGGTTGAGTGAACACATCACTCACCTGATTCACAGGCTGTCTCACATTAGCCACAAAGGCTACACCTCTTTTAGACATCTCCAAGGCATTTCTCTATTGTTGCCTTGATTGTTCATCATTTAGTAAAGATCCATACAAGTTGACAAGATCCATACTTCTGATGGTACCTGAATTTCTTAAGATTGTTGAAAAGTAGTTCCATTCTTCAGGTAGGATGTCCAAAAACTTGTTCACCGGGGTAAGGCTGTCCTTAGTGATCCCAACAGCTTTGAGATCATTCACAAGAGCAGTAAACCTGGTGTAGGTTTCTGTGAGAGTCTCCTTTGGTTTTGCAAAGAAGAGTTCATACTGTCTAACAAGATTGTTAATCCTGTTATCCAGTGTGATTGTGGGTCCATCATTGACAGTACACAAAGTATCCCATATCTCCTTTGCTGTCTTCATTTTCTCAACCTGCTTGAACACATCATCAGGGAGAGAAATAACCAGGTTATTCCTGGCCTTTGCATCCAGAGCTACCAATCTCTTGTCTTCATCAGACCATTGAGCTTTAGCTTTCTCAAAGGTCCTGATTTCAGGAGCAGCTCCTTCAACCGCTGGAGTTATGGTAGTAACAGAGGTTGGCACATAGGGGCCCTCCATCATTATCTCTGGTAGTTGTACATCCAGATTCTCTAGATAGAGCATCATTCTGCACTTCCAGCCAGAGAAGTTTTGATGATTGAATTTTGGAGGTTTGCCCATAGAGCCATTGTCATAGTATGAGGAACCTGCAGCACTGTTGTCCATGGAAATTTGGGAGAATGAGAGATCTAGAATGACACACACTCTAAACTGCTCTGATACTAGTTGTAGGTCCCGAGAGGTTCCCAAAGTATATAGCTTTAAGCTGTAGAGGGGGGGTGAATACAGCTATTTAAAAACTACACACTATTTTCTCAATGTTTGTATGTATTATCAACAAATTGTTAATTACAAACAAGCTTGAATGCGGAAAGGTTCAAGCTGAGATGACAGATACAACAGTATGTTCACTAGTCTAAGACAGACTCAAACTAGTTTACAATGAATACACTCACTAAGAAGCACTCACTGTGTTTACAAGACTCAGAGGGACAGCTTATGTAGAACAGCTTGGACACAAAGAAACTGTATTACACCAGCAGGCTTGTATGCATGAAAAACACACTTGCACGTTCACTCTTGGCTTCAACACTTAACTTTTTGGCTTAATCTTTCTGACCTTAGAAGCTTCCTTTTATACTCACTCAGAGGATCTAAGAGAAGTTTCTTCATTGGACGGAATGAAATAGGAGAAGTCTTTGTTGAAAAGACAACATTACCTTTTCTGCACTTTCTGAAAAGCAGACTTGTCTTCTTGTGTGCAGAACTTATGTCTTTTCACTTTGTCTACTGTTGCATTGCCTTTAACTAAATAAGGAATGTCAACTTTGCGTCTTTCTTCCTTGTAAAGGCCTATTTTGATATAAGAAAAAGGTCTATCACCCTTTTTCAAATAACCTTTTGTCTTCATGTAACAGAACAGCTTGGGCAGGCTGAGCAGTTCTGATTTCCACTTTGTCTTCGACTTTGTAAACTGATCTTGTAGTCAAAAACAATACATGAGGACTTGGAAACACATTCCATAAAGTGTTTAGCCTGTTCACAAAGAACAGGTTCTGTTCACAAAGAACAGAACACTTGTAAACTGCCCAAGCTGCTCACCAGTGTAGAGCAGCGTAGACAGTTTATGTCCAGCCTGTTCAGCAGACTGAACAGCTTGGGCAAAACTGTCTTTGTTGCAACACATGCAACACATAGAACAGCTTTAGGCTGATTTTGCAAATCTTTTTCAGGTTTCAATAAGGCATATAACAGGCCTTAAATTCAACCTTCAAAAGCATCAACAGGTTTGATTAATAATCTCCCCCTCAGATGCAGAGCAGGTTTGACTGAGGCCTTTTTGTGCCTAACATTAATCAAGAACACATACGAGCAGGAAGGGGTGGATACACAAGGTACTTTACATGGGAGTTATAAGGAACCATGAATTGGTTGGATGACTGGTATTCTGTTGTTAGTAGCTTTATTGGCCTCTTGGCCTTGGTTGCTCTTATAAAGGTTTATACCTTCTTCACTAATTTAAGTAGGTTAGCTATCACACGTGATCAATTGATAATTTTTAGAAATTGGGATCAATGTTAATGCTTTGGTGTTGTTGCCTCATTAAATTCACTGCATGGAGTGAGAGTTCTGAATCAGGTTAGTAAAATTTTTAAGATTATATCTTCTAGCATGCTCATTATGTAGTTGTTTTTTGTTGCAAAATTTATTTACTCCTAATCTTAGTGTACTTGAGAGATGATAACTATTTATATTTCGGGATTATTGATAGAGTTAATGGTTGTTATCAGCACAACAGAGTTTACATGATTGGTGCCTGTAACAGATAAATGACATTTTGTGACTGTGATTTTGTCTGCATCTTTTTCTCTGTCACCTCATCAGCCTCTTCCGTTGGCCTTGTTCCACCTCTTCGCTAATCGAACCCTAAAAATTAACAAATTCTGGTTCATAAGGGATTCTTCTACCGAACAACTTTGATTTTCAGATAAGAATTCTCTTTGTATGTAGGATTAGGTTTTATATAAGTTCCTAAATACACTTCTCCGTGTTAGTGATTGAGCTTCTTTCAGAGGGAAAAGTATGTTTATATAAAAAGTAAATTAACTACCAGACATGATTGCATTTTTAAGGCTTATGTATTCAAGCAAAAACTTGAGCGAGTCTGTTTGTGAGTATGTGATTCTTAAAACGGAAAGTGTGATTGTAGGGTATCTGTGATTTTGCTTGTAAAATAGATGCAATATAGCTAACATAATCTTCTATTTGTCTATGTTATTACCTCCATTTATCAGAATTGTAAAATATAATACAGGCTTTTACATAATGTAGTTATAGATCTATAGTTTAAATAGATTATTGTAATATACTGGTAATAGATAATGACTAATAATTAAGTAATGCTATTGAAATTGTTATCCTTATTTTATATACATCATGGTTAATTAGTTTCACTTATTTCATTTCCGTGTTGTACTTCATTTTTTACTCAAGTACTTGATTCAAATTATGAGAACAAGCATGACAACTGACTGCACCATGACTAGGTCATAGGCATTTAAACAAATAGTTTTGTTATTTAGAAAGATGATCCAATCTTAATCTTTTCAGTTACAATCTGCCATGAATTTTCTAAAAGAAGAGGTGGATCAAGCAACATTGATGCTCGAACATTAAATGAATGTTGGTACAAAGACTCCTCCGTTGATGCATATCAAGGTTAGAGGTAATAGTCCAGTCATCCGCATATAATTTATAAGCATTCATCTATTTAGTTAATTGCTTTTAGTGTTTGTCTTGGTATTTCAGCAGATTTAATTGCTTGGATTAGAATAAACCGGTAATGTGAATTGACAATTGTTGTTTTTTTTTCTACTTTATGATTTAGTGGGCTTGCTTTTTCTTGATTCAGGATACAAATCGCAAGACTTTTAAGATTTAATCCTCAAGAAATGTGATAGTCAACTAGATTTTATTGAAGACAATGTAATGTTTGGACAAAAAGTTCATGTCATTTCTTTGAATTATGTCACGGTGTATATCTTATGATTAAAGTAATGAAATTACTTTTTTTTTGTTCATATTATATAACTTTTATTGTCTTTAGTATATAATAAATTTAAATAAATAGAAAAAATAATTAAGTATATTAATTAAATTATTAAGGATTTAGTGACAGAAAATTTAGTCATTAAAAATCCTTTTAAACCTATTGTGACTAAAGTCTTCAGTAGGTAAATAGTAGAAGATGGATTGATACACTTTGAAAAGCACCCTATACCTACTGAAAACATAAGTCACTAAAAGTTTCGAGCCTTTACTGACTGAAATTTTGTGTAGATATAGATTTTTAGCAATTTTGGTACTAGTGATTGAATCTATTTTAGAAGGAAAAAGTCAAAAGCAAATTACTGACTGATTTTTTGACTTTTAGTGACACTTTTTTTCAGTCACTAAAATTCATTTATCTTGTAGTTTTTTGTTTCTTTGATTACTCGATTTTCCTTGCTCAGTTCTGAGCATATGTTTATGGTTAACAATCGATTCATATGGCTTGTGCAGACTCAATACTTTTACCCACTTTCAAGCTTTTTTACACCATTAGTTTGGCTTCTGAAACATGTTTATAATTACCAATTGATTCTATCATATCAAGTTAGAATAATTGAATATCTGGTCAAAGAGGTGTGTCGATTTTCACTTTGGGAACTATAGAGTTGTGTTTGTTTTTTAATAGAAGATTTTCGAAGCTCTTATGTTTGCAGGTTTGCAGACACGAGAAGAGATAATCACTACTACAAAAATACCCTTTTACCTTGGTTCTTTTAGAAATAGACCCCGGTTCTTTAACCGGGGTAGAAAGGGGGAGGTAATTGATATATGACTTTGACCCCGGTCTTTTAACTGGGGTAGATAGGTTTTTAACCCCGGTTCCTTAATAAGTAACCGGGTCTGAAAGTCTTTAACCATATAGTATTATTTCTAGAAGCTGTATTTTTTACCCAAATTTATTAATAAAAAACTGGGGTTAAAAAGTTTTTTTTTTATAAATATTATAGTACTATTACTTTTTCCAGAAGCTGTTAATATTTTAAACAAAATGCTGTCTAACAGCTTCATTACTACCATAAATGAACCCTCATAGTATAAATGACTCGGAGAGCATATATTTTCCTATGTTTCTTCACTTCGAAGCTCTGCCCGCGTCCTTGAACATTTGCTCGTATCTTTTCCTATTAAAAAATAGACGGTCTTCCTGAAGACTTTTAGTACATCTCTTTAAACTACAGACAATTTTTTGAAAAGCATACAGACCGCAGAAATTAACTTTAAAAAAAACACAATCATCGTAAACTCGTAATCGCATAATAGGAAGAAACTTTGGCAAAACAATTTTTTGACATCCATTTTATGGTAGGCTTGTGTGCACCGTCTCCAATGATAGAGTTCACATGTATAATGCGTATTGGCACCCACTTAAGCAAACAATTGTATAATTGCAAAGGGTTTGTTCTTTTATATGCTTGGAAGCATATAATAATTATAATGTTCTTTCGTCATTATTTTAATTTATATCATATAATTTGGGTAAGTTACAATTTTTGTTCACGGGGCTATGTATAAATTATGATTTCCGTCCTTTTTATATTTAAATTACAATTACAATATATATGGTTTGCATTCTATCATGGTTTACGTCCTTTTCATATGCGTCATTGCAAAATTTCATAATTACACATATATATTGTAAATTTTCTTATTACACATATATCCTGCTAAATTTTTAAAACTCTTATATACGTCAAAATATCTAATTAATTTTTTTTTATTCTCTCATTAGTTAAATCTCTAAAGTATATCTCCTAAAACCAAACGAAAAAACTCAACGATTTTCGAAGCCGAAAAAACGATTGGTCTCTGACATATACGTCTAATGCTACACACATTGTATGACTACAATTATACGTTTGACACCAACTTATCGTCATGAATAGTTTACATATTGTGACGACCTCAAATTTTGATAGTATAAATGGAATCACTAGGACCAACACATAACCCAATGAATAACATGATAATTAAAATTGAATACTTAAATCAGATTTAAAGCAGTTCCACACTAAAGCAATAGATATAAGTGTCTACAGTGATAAAGTCTAACTATTACAACAACATAATTGTTTTGAAAGTATCAATTCCCAGCCCAAAGCTACAACATCTGTGTACCAATAGCTTCTAAGTCTCCGAGATATTGAATTGAAACTGCTTAAGTAGAAGGTCCAGCTACACCTTTGCCTTTGCCTGAAAACATTGTGAGTCAACAGTAAGCTTACTTGCTTAGTGAGATAACAGATTATACATTCAACAAATATTTCTTTACAAGCATAGTGTGACTACGGGCAGTGTAAGCCCCAATGTATGTGAAAACCATGCAGTGCAAGCATGGGGTTGGCAGTTCAAATGCTGATCGGGGATGTGCTGAACCTGACCAGGATAACGAGTGGGATGATCAGTCCCCGACAGTGGCCTGCTGTCAGCCCCAGTCCAGGTTGCATCAGATTGTGAAGTAATGATCATGCAGTGCAAGCATGATGTAAATAGATGCACTTTCAAACGAACGCTGGCTACATGTGTGTTACATGTCAAGTACGAGTGTGCATCATAACAACAAATCAATCATGAGTGCCAATTGATGTATATGAACAATGTGAACATGCCATTGAATATGTAAATCGTGAATGCAAAGACAATAAATGTTAGAATGATAATCTTTTACTCACAGTGGTTTGTACAGTGCAATTTGTCTCTGAATCAATGTGTGTTTGATAACACCACAATGATCTGTCAAGTAAGTGTAATAGTGATTTAATGTCAATAATTGCATAAAACTTAATTTCTGAAATTTAAATGAAATTGTACTGATTTCGGACCACATCCGAATTCGGATGGTCCGAAATCCGGATGGCCCTTTGGTCCGAAGTGAGGGTAATCCGAATTGGGTTAATGGTCCGAATTGGCAGGGTCCGAAATGGGTTTCTGGTCCGAGATGGGTATTGATCCGAAATGGGAAGATCTGAAATTGGTTGAGGTCCGAACTTGGATGAACAGGGCTTGAATTCGGATGGTCCGAATTCGGTCCATTCAGATCCGAGTTCATACTTGAATAATTTCCAATATTTTTCCGGATTTCCATTTTGACCATTTTTGCATGTTTGTGAGTCTAACATTGTAAATATGAACTTATATACACTATTTCAACTTATAACATAACACTATGTACCAAAATATTTCGTTTTTGTGTCCATTTTCATCAAGTCACGATGAACACACACACTAAAACACACACTTAATTCAAAATCATACTTAGACTTCGAATCTGATTCTGTAATTTGGTATGTTGCATCATCAACACTCGATTTAAACTAATCCATCATAATATATAACATGCATTAACATTTGCAAAATAAATCTTAGAAATCGGTTCTCACAAAAACCGAACCAAAACTTCACAAATTTGCAAGTTTAAGTGAATCTTACCTCAAATCGTTCGTTGTGTTGCTTATAGTTCCTTCTAATTAACTTGTTTCCAAACTTTTGCACTTTAATTTGTTGATTTCTTGTGTTTTCTTGAATCAAATTCGAGAGGTAGAGAGAGAGAGAGAGAGAGAGAGAGAGAGAGAGAGAGAGAGAGAGAGAGTAGAGAGAGAGTGTGTGATTTTGAAAATGCAAGACTTCCCTTCTTTTTATTTGCTACTTTGATCTATTTGCAAATTATACCGCTCAACTTCGTATTTTCTTATTTAACTGATTTTAATTGTCCGAATCGGTTTCTCATTGTTATGCTTGCTCAAAAAAACTACAATGAGGATTTCTCCTCATCTTTTCTCATTTTTAAATTGTGATCGAAATCGAAATAATAACTCTATTAATGCATTAAATTGAGTCTTAAACGGTAAGTTACAAATGATTAAAAATAGGGATGTTACACATATATTCAAAGAAAAGAATAAATCACATTAAGTAATAATCCAATTTTATATAAAAAGTTAACCGACAATAGAAAATTTTTATAAATGTCAGTTGAAGGACCAAATTATTTAAATTGAACAAAGTGTTGGAGTTCATTCTATTTATAATTTTTTTTTTATGAATGGATTTACTAGTAATAAGTTTGATTTAGAAAACCAATTATTTTACTAGAAATTAGTATGAATTTATTTAATGACAGAATTAAAAAGATAATGTTTTGAATTTATTAATTAAATAATTATAAATTAGATATGTGGACATGTAGAAAAGTTTTATAGATTTAGAAGAATATATGTGTAATAAGAAAATTTATAAGGATATATGTGTAAATATAAAGTTTTACAAGGACATATATGAAATTTTTCCTAAATAAAATGACAATTTAAACCTTTTACTTTGATTCACTTTAACCCCTAAAGAATCTAATATTTCTTTTAATTTTATTTTATTTTTAATGGCTTTTATTCCTTTATTATTTATTTAATATTTTAACTTTTTTATTATTTTTAGGGTTTAATAAGAAAAAAACCAACATCTTTTTTGTGATTTAGTCCTCCCGTGTTATTTTTTCCTAAGAATGTTCTCAGGTTATTGTTTTCAATCCGGTTTTCGGAAAAAATTTATTTTTTTGTCATAATCAACCTTGACTTTTTCCACAAAAAAACCAACATGTTTTCACTATTTTTCTCCGAACATTCCACAAACTTGAAGAATTTTTTGAAAAAATAAAGAAAAATTCTAAAAATCACAAACAAATATATTCATTAAGGATTTTATTGGTAGAAAATGTAGGTCCTGAGAGGTTCCCAAAGTATATAGCTTTAAGCTGTAGAGGGGGGGGGGGGGTGAATACAACTATTTACAAACTACACATAATTTTTTCAATGTTTTTATGTATTATCAACAAATTGTTAATTACAAACAAGCTTGAATGCGGAATGGTTCAAGCTGATATGACAGATACAACAGTATGGTTACTAGTCTAAGACAGACTCAAACTAGTTTACAATGAATACACTCACTAAGAATCACTCACTGTGTTTACAAGACTCAGAAGGACAGCTTATGTAGAACAGCTTAGGCACAAAGCACTGTATTACACAAGCAGGCTTGCATGCATGAAAAAGACACACTCTTAATGCACGTTCACTCTTGGCTTCAGCACTTAGCTTTTTTTTTTTGGCTTATTCTTTCAATCCTTGGAAGTCTCCTTTTATACCCACTCAGAGGATCTAAGAGAAGCTTCTTCATTGGATGAAAGGAAAAGTGGAAAGTCTAGTTGAAAAGAAAACATAAAATTTTCTACACATTCTGAAAAGCAGACTTGTCTTCATGGGGGCAGAACTTTTGTCTTTTCTTTTTGTCTACTGTTGCATAAGCTTTAAGCAAATAAGGAATGTCAACTTTGTGTCTTTCTTCCTTTGTTAAGGCCTATTTTGATATAAGAAAAGGTCTGTCACCCTTTTTCAAATATCCTTTTGTCTTCATGTAACAGAAAAGCGTGGGCAGACTGAGCAGTTCTGATTTCCACTTTGTCTTCGACTTTGTAAACTGATCTTGTAGCCAAAAACAATACATGAGGACTTGGAAACATATTCCATGAAGTATTTAGCCTGCTCACAAAGAACAGGTTCTGTTCACAAAGAACAGAACACTTGTAAACTGCCCAAGCTGCTCACCAGTGTAGAGCAGCGTAGACAGTTTATGTCCAGTCTGTTCAGCAGGCTGAACAGCTTGGGCAAACTGCCTTTGTTGCAACACATGCAACACATAGAACAGCTTTGGGCTGATATTGCAAATCATTTTTAGGTCTCAATAAGGCATATAACAGGCCTTAAATTCAACCTTCAAATGCATCAACAGGTTTGATTAAGAATCTCCCTCTCAGATGTAGAACAGGTTTGACTGAGGCCTTTTTGTGCCTAACAATCTCCCCCTATTTGCAATAACCAGTCTAAGCTGGCCTTATCAAAAATCACTATATATTTTTACACTACATTTGCTGAAATAAAATTACAACATCAAAGTAAAGTAAAAGATCAGTTTATATATACACTCATTCTTGATTACGTAAAACAACACATGTTTTACAAAAGTACAACTGATGTACTGATGTATATTACAACTAATGTAAAAGAAAAATTACAACATATGAAATTAAAGTACAACTAATGTACAACAGTTTTTGGACTGTTTGTGTTGGGAGCAGATAATGGTAAGCCTGTCCAACTGATGGACAGCTTCCATTCTTCATCTACCCAGATGGTAGATGGACTTCACTACAGTGGAGGGGGACCTTCAAACATCTTTTCAAGCTGCTCCCTTGTATCCTCAAGTTCTTGAATTTCACTTCTGATGATCATAAACTTGGGATCTTCAAGTTCACCTCACTCATAAAAGCCTCTGAGCTGATCCCAGACGGCTGCTCTCCACCTGCTTCACTGCCTATATGAAACTGCAAGTCTGAAGGCTACAAGCTGTCTCAGATCCACCTTGTATAGATCTGATGCTCTCTGAAAGCATTTCTTCTGAGTTAAGGGATCTACACAAAATGCCCCTAGCTGAAGCTCTTCAATGATCTTGCCATCTTCAAACTCTGTTCCACTAGGCAGGCTGTGGTCAACTCCTTTCATCTCAATAGCATAGTCACCTTGTTCTATCAAGGTGAGGAGTTGTTCCATATCAGTGTCCTTCCTTGTCCTCCTGGCCTTTATTCTTGGTTGTGTCACATAGACACCTTCACTAACTTCTTTGGAGATCAGGCCAAGATTCTTCACTCTCTCCATCAGCTTCTTGACATATGTCCTGACAGTCTTAGCAGAATCTGACTTAGACTCGCTCAGAGCAACTGCCAGCTCAATTCATTCCCTGTACCCCATCTGTGCAACATCAGTGTAGTCATGCGTTTCTAGTTCTGGGCCTGTTGCACCCATTCTGGTTATTTTCAACTTCCACTGACTGCCTTTTCTTGATATGGGAACAGCTTTGACAATTGCTTCCTTGGCAAGCCTTCTATCAGCAACATCCTGAAATTTTCTTCTTGCCAGGTTGTCAAAGTGGAACTGAGCTCAAGCAGAAGCACTAGAGTTTTGGTGACAGAGACCAGAGCACCTTTTTCTTTTTCTACTTCCTTCTCTCCAGCTGATCCCTTAGCAGCTTCCATTAATTTCATTTGCACTTCCAGAGAGGACATTTTAACTTTCCTTGCCTCTTGAAGTGCAAAAGACTTAGCAGCTTTGGCAGATTCTTCTTCTTTCCTTAGAGCTTCCAGGGCTTGAAGTTGTTCTTCTCTAAACTCAAAGTATTTGTGCATAGGAAGACCCATTTCTTTGGCCCTGGCTTTGTGAAATTTAATCTCTGTTGCTTTCTGTTGTTGGGGATCAACCGCTGCTTTTTCTTTTCCTTTAGCTGCTGTAGTGACAGCAGCTTCAGGACTTTCCTCCTCCTCCTCTTCTTCTTCTTCTAGAATCAGATGCCTCCTTCTACTGTTTGTCCTGCCCTCAGGAATGAATTCCTCCCCCTTAGACTGAGCAGGGATAGGAGATTCAGTCTGAGTAGGCTGAGCAGCTTGGGAAGCACCCTCCATTGTAGATGTTGCAGATGCTCCTGCTGGTTGACCAGTGGGTATTGCAGGCACTGATTTCTCCTTAGGAGAAGAAGTTTTCTCCCCCTTAGACTTAGTCTTCGAGGCAGATGACTTCTCCTCCTTTGAAGGAGATGTACCAGCACCTTCAACACCTGGTCTGCCTGAAGACACAAAGTCAGCAGGCTTGCCAGCAGTTTTGGCAGCAGGCTTGGGGCCAACAAGGCTATTCACTAAGAAAGCCAGGTTGTCCTTCACCTCTGCACGTTGGGAAAGACAGGTTTGAAGAGAAGAGGATTGGGTATCAGCAAGGGAGGTCAGCTTGACAATGTTTTCCCTATCAGAAGCTATGAATAGCAAACTTTAAAGCTGTGCAAGATGTAGTTCAAGAGAATCTTGCACATCAGCAAGGTTTGATGACACAGAATTGGATAGGGAGCCAATGAGTTTGTTCAAGCTGGCCAGAGTGGCAGGAAGAGTAGAATTGCAAGAAGTTAGGAGAGATGACAGCTGTTGAGAAATAGCTTTCATTGAGGACACAGAGTCCCGTTGGAGTGAAAGAATTGAGGAGAGGGATGTGGACACATTTTGCAGCTGTGCAGTGAGTGCAAGCAGCTGTGGAGAGTTATCAGGTTGTGGAGTGGCAGGGAAGGAATCCTTGAACAGATCAAAGAATCCCTTAAGCTGTTCAGACACAGAGTCTGAAATAAGAGAGGGTAGAGAGGACATAGAGGTTTCTAAAGAACCAACTTTGTTGGTCAGCAGGGAAAGCTGATCCTTCAAAGGCAGGTCTTTAGGAGATGGAGGTGTATGGGTGGACTGTTTAGATTGGGTTGATGGAGATGAACATGATGAGGCTGGTGTTTGAGGATGTGATGGAGAGGGAATAGGAACATTGGAGAGAAGCACCATAGCCTGGGCAAAAGTAATGTGGCCCAGCTTGGAGGGGTCAAAGGGTCCCTCAGCAGCGGCTGTAGCTGCATCATCAGGAGAAGGGGTTGATGATGGGGGCCTTTCAGATGCTGCTTGTGTTGCAACACCTTCATTAAGGCCAGTGGGTGTTCCCTCTGCAGTACCTTGGTTTAAAACTACCTCATCATGGGGAGATGGGATATGCATTTCAACATCAACAGTGGTGAAACCTGCTGAAGGAGTTTGCATAGAAGGGGCAGCCTCACCCAAGGGATGGTATGATCCCTAAGGTTCATCAACTTGGGTTGTTGGTCCCTCAGCAGCTGTTTGGTGTTGAACAACTGTATCATGGGGAACAGAAGTTTGAGGCTGATCTGCTGATTGGTCTAAACCAGCAGGGTGGACACCTCGTGCAGACTCAGCGTGTAAAGAGGTTTGTGGTGGGGACAGTGTGGACTCAGTATGGAGTGGAGAGGGCTCCTGTCTTTCAATATTCTCAGCCTGTTGGGAGGCTGGAATAGTTGAGGTGGCTTTCTCCGTTTGTACAACTGGCTCCTGTTTGGAGGAACCAGAGGGTCTAGGCTGACTCTGGGTGGACTCAGGCTGGAGTGAAGCAGGCTCCAATTGTGCTGAACCTTCTCCCAAAATAGGAGAGGCAGCAGGGGTTGCTCCTTTTTCAACTGAACCCTGTTGAGAGGGAACAGAGGGGCTAGTTTGGGTTGTTGAGGTAGCTGGTTTCTTTTTGGCGATGGATTTTCGATGATATAGTATATGATATGATGTGGGTGAGGTTGGAGGGGAAAGAGGTTTAGATTGGACAGGTGGTGAGACAGGGTTAGGAACAGTGGGGTTGACCTGTTCCATGGTCTCAGATGCCACAGAGGCACCAGCCACAGAGGCTTCAGGTTCAACGAATGAACCAGGGTGATGAGCCTGCTCCCCCTCAGCCATAGAGGCTAAGGTAGCAGACTCAGGCTGAGCTTTTTTGGCCTTCTTATGGACAGGCCCAGCTTCAGTGGTTGCCAGGGTCCTTTTAACAAGCTTGGCCCTGGCTTTGGATTTTCCCTTGGGAGCAGTTTCAGGATGCACCCTCACAGCAGAGGGTCCTTCCACCAATCCTAACAGCCTCCTCATTGGTGTTGACAGAGGAGGCTCATTGGGTAGAACAGGTGTATAAAACACTCTATTCCCTATTACAGGGAATGCAGCAGTCTTAAGTAAAGGCTAAGAGGAATATAATTGCTCACCACAATGATGTTTGAAGATGAGGCTCAGAAACCTGTGATACCGAATAGCAGCTGGACGGTTTTCTTGTTGAACCAGGTTCCTCAAGTTCAGGAAAATCCATTTTGCCATGTCTATTGTAGTTCCATCCACAAGCTGCAGAACTACAGGAACTTCATCACGGCTGAGTTGGTCAAAGGAACCAACTTTGCTGCTGAAGCACATTACCACAGAGGCAAACAAGAAGCTGTAAGTAGGAGACAACTCCTTCCTGAACAACGTAGCTCCGATTTTGGGTTCTGCTACACCACAGAAGCGTAGCAAATTTCCCATTTGGTCATCCTCAGGTTGAGGCATGTCATAGGAGTCAGCAGTTGGTAGATGAAGAACCTCTCTGAGAAGATCAGCTGTGATCTCAATGGTCTGAGTCCCATTGAGAATAGTCCGCTTTATGATTTTGGTATTGGGGTTGTAGGCACAGGTGTACCAAAACTCGTATACCATCTCTTGGTACAGGACTCCTGGAGAGGCAGTCATTGCATAGTTCAATGGATGAACTCTCAGAAATTCCACCATCTGTTCATAACGCTTCCCCACATAGTTTTTGGGAATGGTTAAGTTGGCAATGTAGTTGGTGGGCTTGATGGTCAGCATCGTGGTAACTGATGAGTGTTTGACAAGATCATCACCAACGAATACTGGAAGAAATGGATTGGGTCTTTGAGCCATTTGTGAAGGTTTGGGTATTTTTGAGAAGCAGAAGACACTTAGTCGATTTAGGGTTTTTGAGGATTTCTGGAAATAGTGAGGAAGACGAAGATGAAACAGTAGGGGGTATTTATAGGATTTGAATCTGAGTGGGTATGAGAGAGAAACAATTGGGCGGTTGATTTGAAAAAGTCGTTAACGGAAAACGGAACGGTTGTCCATGTCAGACCTTTTGTCAGACCACTTGAGCCCTTTTTAGTCACTAACACACGTTACCCACATTATCCGCAGTAATTAAGTTAAATAAAAAATTAAGTAACTTAATTGTAAAGAAAGGAAGTTAAAAACTGTTGGTCTAAGCTGTTGGTCAAACCTGTGATGAGTAGGATCGTCACAAGCTGTTCACTTCTTCAAACTATGCTTTCAACCTGTGTTCTAATGTAAGATCAGGTTGTTTTCATTAGTTGAACATGATACAAGACAATGTCTTGTAAATCAGTGTGAAGGAGTGAGCAGGGTGGAGAATAGACCATCAGAGCAGGCTGGACGAGTAAACTGTTATTGTTCAGCCTGTTATATGTGCAAGCTGTTCAAGGATTTCAGAAAAATGGCTAAGTACAGAATATGCATAGCCTGTTCTATCTAAGCTGTTCTGAGAAACTTGAGCAGTGTGAGACATACAAAGTCTTAGACCTTTGAGGACACTTAGTCACTTTAGTTTAACATGCCCAGCTTGCTGACAAGGTAATTAAACTTGGTTTCATCAAGAGGTTTGGTGAAAATGTCTGCAAGCTGTTCATTTATGGAAATAAAACTTACCTCCACATTACCTTTCTGAATGTGATCCCTGATGAAGTGATGTTTGACTTCAATATGCTTTGTTCTTGAATGAAATACTGGATTGTTGGAAATGGCTATGGCACTTGTTATCACACAGAATAGGAGTTTTCCTATACACAAGCCCATAGTCTTCAAGCTGATGCTGCATCCACAGAATCTGCCCAC
Source organism: Centrapalus pauciflorus (assembly GCA_020465985.1). Taxonomy (NCBI): domain Eukaryota; kingdom Viridiplantae; phylum Streptophyta; class Magnoliopsida; order Asterales; family Asteraceae; genus Centrapalus; species Centrapalus pauciflorus. Next base: position 113,001 of record JAANYP010000822.1, on the reverse strand, counting down.
AACAGCTTCCAGCAGCAATGTACTCAGCTTCAGCAGTAGAAGTAGTCACTGAGTTCTGCTTCTTGCTATACCAACTTATCAACTTACCACCAAGAAGTTGACATCCACCTGTTGTGCTTTTCCTATCTAGCCTGCAGCCTGCAAAATCAGAATCCGAATAACCTGTTAGTTCAAGACTTGAGTCTTTGGGATACCAAAGACCCAAACCTGATGTGCCCTTCAGGTATCTGAAGATTCTTTTAACAGCAGCTAGATGTGATTCCTTTGGATCAGCTTGGAACCTAGCACACAAACAGGTGGCAAACATAATATCAGGTCTACTAGCAGTTAAATATAGCAAGCTCCCAATCATACCTCTGTAAGCTGTTACTGAAACAACTTTGTCACTGGCATCAGCATCCAATTTTACATTGGTTGCCATTGGGGTTTTAATAGGAGAACTTTGATCGAATTTAAACTTTTTCAAGAGATCTAAGGTATACTTTCTTTGGTTTATAAAAATTCCAGTTGAGGTTTGTTTAACCTGTAATCCTAAAAAGAAAGTAAGTTCTCCCATCATACTCATTTCATATTTGGATTTCATGAGTAATGAAAAATTCTTGCATAACTGCTCATTGGTAGAACCAAATATTATATCATCCACATAAATTTGAACAAGCATAATATCAGACTTCACCTTCTTTATGAACAATGTGGTATCCACTTTACCTCTGGAATACCCATTGCTCATAAGGAATTCAGTAAGAGTGTCATACCAGGCCCTAGGGGCTTGTTTGACACCATAGAGTGCTTTGTCCAACTTATAGACAAAACCTGGATGTTTTTCATTTTCAAAACCTGGAGGCTATTTGACATAGACTTCTTCTTGCAGCTTCCCATTCAAAAATGCACTCTTCACATCCATTTGAAATACCTTAATGCTCTTATGAGCAGCATAAGCTAGATACAAACGAATTGCTTCTAGCCTGGCCACAGGAGCAAATGTCTCATCATAGTCAATTCCTTCCTCCTGTCTATAACCCTGAGCAACTAGTCTTGCCTTATTTCTAATGACATGACCTTGCTCATCCATCTTATTCCTGAAAACCCATTTAGTGCCAATTATAGTTTTACCTTTAGGAGCAGGGACCAGCTTCCATACCTTGTTTCTCTCAAACTGATTGAGTTCTTCTTGCATGGCAGTAATCCAATTGGCATCTTTTAGTGCTTCATCCACCTTCTTTGGCTCCATTAGTGAAACAAAACTAGAGAACATACAAAAGTTCCCTAAGCTGTCCCACCTTGTTTGTACCCCTTTGTTGATGTCACCAATTATTTGATCATTGGGGTGACATCTGTTCCACTTAGGATCATTCTTCAATGAGGATTCTCCTGAGTTATCAGCAGCTTCAACAGGTCCTGTTGAACAGCTCTCAAGATTTTCAGACACACTGTTGTCTTGAGCTTGTTCACTTGTTGAACATGACTGACCACTGTTGAACATATCAGCAGAGGAACTAGGAAAATCAGCATTGATAGGTTCAGGACATGCAGTTGTAATTAAGTCAGTACACTTATTCACACAGGGTGTATTGACATAATCATCATCATGCCCATCATTGTTAACAGGTTCCACACAGGACGTAGTGGAAGCTTTTGAGTCCTCTTCACTGTTTGAATGCATGAGATCATCAAAGTTTAGTTCTCCTGAAACTGATTCAGGAACAGCTTTGGTGTAAGCATTCTTGGACTCTTCAAAGGTGACATTGATAGATTCATCTATCACCTTTCTTTTGTTGTTGTATACTCTGTAGGCTTTGGAGATAGCAGAGTAGCCAACAAACACACCTTTATAAGCTTTTGGTTCAAACTTTTCCAGTTGATCCCTTTGATTCAGAATGAAACAGGGACACCCAAACACATGGAAGTAACTGACATTTGGCTTCCTCCCTTTGAGCAGCTCATAGGGAGTCTTGTTTAACCTTTTCACCACTAAGGATCTGTTTTGGGTGAAGCAGGCAGTGTTAACAGCTTCAGCCCAGAATGATGAAGGTAAACCAGATGCACACAACATGGTTCTAGTATCTTCAATGAGAGTTCGGTTTCTCCTTTCAGCAACTCCATTTTGTTGTGTAGTTCTTACAGCTGAAAAAGTTTTGAGTGATTCCTTTCTCTTCACAGAAATCTTCAAGAGTACTGTTTCTGAATTCAATACCATGATCACTTCTAAGCTGCTTCACTTGGGCAGAGTTCAGCATTTCCATCTTTTTCACAAATCCAATAATTTCTCTAGCAGCCTCTCCTTTGCTCTTCAGGAAGATAACCCATGTGTACCTCGAGAACTCATCAACCATTACTAGAGTGTATCTTCTTCCTCCTAGACTTGGGACATTTACAGGTCCAAACAAGTCCATGTGGATTAAGAAGAGAGGAGTATCAATAGAAAAGTTATGCAGCAGGTCCTTACAACCTGTCATGTGCCCTGAGCAGCCACTGTCCAAGTACCAAACCTGGAATGGTTGTTTTTCCTGCAGAGTGACAAGAAGAATATTAGTCATTTTTAGGGGAACTCATCACAGAGATGAGTTCTCCTACTTCATCAACATTTGTTGATGAACTTGTGATATCAACACTAATATTCCCTATTTGAATGGTATCAGTTTGGATACCACTCTCATTGACTGAGATGTTTCCAGCACTGTTTATGTTAGCTGTGATGGAACCATCAGGGTCAGCAGGTCTCATGTCCTCAATTTCAGGACAATCTTTGGCCAGATGTGTCTTCATTCCACATTTATAACATTTTCTCGTCTTAGCATTTTTGGAAGAAGACCTTTCAGAAACACATTCTGAGTTATTTCTGTTGATTTTACCAGTAGATTGAGCAAACGTATTACTATTTGATGAATCAACAGCTTGAGTGGAAAGTTTAATAGCAACAGCTTTGCCTGTCTCTTCTTTCCTCTTTTTAGGAGGACAGATGTCAAAGATTGGAAGCTTAATTGGCTTTTGAACTTCCATAGGTTTAGGAAACTTATTCCCAGATCTCTCAGGCTGAGCAATGGCTTTGCCTTTGTCCTTCCTGAGATGTGATTGATGTAGCCTATCAACATAATCATTATTTCTGGTTTAGAAAAACTTATTCTCATTTAAAACCAGTTTACCACTATGATTAGAAAACTTATTTGAAATCACAGCAGGTTTGCCTTCAACATGAGACTTACCCTTGTTAAAAGCAGACTGCTTACCTTTTGAAAACTTATTCTCAAAATGTTCAGCATTAAAAGGATTAGTATTCCTTTTTCTATCAGCTTTAGACCCAAAGCCTGTTTTGTCAACAGGTTTGGTGTCCACAGCTGCAGATTGGACATGCTTTCCTTTCTTTTGCTTTTGTGAATCAGCAAAGCACTTAGCATGCTGATTTGATGGAGAACTTATTTCATCAGCAGCTTTTGAGCTAGGTTTACACGAGCTGTCAGTGTTTTGAGGCCTGACAAACCTGTTTGTTGAGATTAATTTACCATTCACTTTTTGAATAAAAGTGTTTGGAAGCTCACTAAGAGTGGACAAGTCTTCTTTCAAATTATTAACCTCAACAATGGAAGCTGCTGTTGCAAGATCCCCTCCAAGATAGGCTTGGATTTGTGCAAGAATCTGCTGACTTATGCAGTGGCTGACTTTTTGTGCAGATTGGCACCAAGAGTCAACTATCTTTTGAAGCTTAGCATGTTTTATATCTGTTTCTCTCTTTTCTTCTAGTAAAATAGAGTTGATGCGTTTTAATTCATCAAGCTCAGTTTCCAACTTATGGAAACTGTCCAGTTTACTGGATTTTTTTTCAAGATCAGTTTTAAGCTTAGAGATTTCAGATAATAAAACAGTATGCTTCTCAACAGCAGCTTTCAGATCAACAAGCATATATTCAAACATTTTAACTTTTTCTTCAGAACTGTAATCCATAAAATTTTGTACCTTATACATCATTGTAGGGTTCCAGTTCTACATGCTGCTAAAAGCTTCAGCTTCAGCAAGATCCTGTTTGAAGTTGCTTGTTGATGGGACATCACTGTTGGCCATCTGTAACATCCTTGGATTTAATTTATTGTAATTGGATAATTAGATGAATTTTTGTATAAATAAGTTGAATTACGAAAATGATTATGTATTTGGATTATGAAAGTTGGTTGCTATTTTGAGAAATTATGAAGCTTTGGAATTTTGAATTATTATTATGGAGTATTATGTTTTATAATTGCTAGTAAGGATAAAACTAAGATAAAATCAGTATTTAGTGGGATTAGATAAGTTGAGGGGTTAAAAGTGACAAAAGTTGAAATTATGGAATAAAAGACCCTTTGTCTTTCATTTTGAACTATCTCATTCTCTCTCTATAACTCAAGCTCTCTCTCTCTAGAAATCTCTCTAAAATCTCTTCTGAAATTCGAATTTGCTGGAACAAAATTCGTGAATCCAAGCTGATTATTAACAAGATTTAGTCGGAATCAAGGTAAGAAATTACATTATAAGTTTTGGGGTTTTATTTTGAAAATTTAAGGTTCAAAAATCGGATGTTTGAACTGAAAATCATTGTTGCATGTTGGATAAATCAGTGGGAAATCAATAGTTGAACTGCATTGAAGCTCCAGAAACAAGAATCGTACCTCAATTCGTCCAAAAAGGTAACAAAATCTGAATTTTATGAAGTTTTTGGTGTTCTTGAGTTTTTACTCATTTTTGGACAAATCTGGACAAAATTGGTTGTAAATGATATAGAAAATGATGTAGAAACGTTCAATATATGTTAGTATAGCATTATTATGGATTGCATGTTGCTAGGAATAAATTTATGGAAATTTTAGTGCAAAACCTGTAGCTGCGAACTGCAAACCTGCTGGTCAACTCGGCGAGTTCAGGGGGAACTCGGCGAGTTCTCAAGAACATTTTGAATAAATCTTAAAAAATTCATAAGTGTTGGATCCGAATTCGGTTGGGACCCGAATTCGGATGAGACCCGAAATTTGGGTAGGACCGAAATCAAATTAAGAACCGAACTCTGAGGGGTCCGAACTCGGATGGGTCAACCCAATTCGGATGGGTCCGAAATCCAGTGAAGGGTCCAAAATTTGGATAGGAACTCGGCGAGTTCCTGTCCTACTCGGCGAGTTCTTCCCTTTTTGGGTAATTCGGATGGGTTATCAAGGACCCGAATTAATGGTCAAATAAACACACTTTTGGGATATCTTTTGTACTATAATAAGGCATATAATGGAGGGTTAATTGGGAATCATAACACCTCGAATAATGGTTTATAATATGAGTTTCGGATGACGTTTCTGAATGTTGTAACACTTTAGTTTATATAAATTGATGTCAAGTTGTTAAGGAACATGTAATAATGATATGTTTTTCCTTATGGAAATGAAACAGGTCCCTTGTGGTGTTGTTTAACCCACAGTGGGGTACTTTCTGGATCCGGTTGAAATTCCGAAGAGAAATAAGATAAATTGAAGTTAACTAACGCACCCACTGTGAGTACCTTTGATTCTAACATTGCTGCATCTGCTTTATGTTTGCATTGCCTGCTGAGGCATGTTGTTTCATATTCGTTTGGCACTCTACTAACTTGCGTATATGTATTGATGCACATTCATACTTGTTGCATGTCCGTTCATTTGTTGTGCATCTTTGGATGGACCTGCGTGGTCGCATCTGAACTCTGATGTTACTGTGCTATATGACCAAGAGTTTGACACCTCTGTGGTTAGGATAGAGAGTAAGTAATCCCCGATGTAATTTCTGCCTCAGATGTTTGGTTTTCTTATGCTGAGTGTCAGCTCGAAGGAGCTGCGACTCGGGTTTGCGTACCTTGGGTACGTGTGGAGTATACGGTATGTGTTACCGCGGTTACTCCGGGTGGCATCATAGAGATTTGTAGAATGTGTAAAATCATATGGTATTCACTAAGCTTTAGCTTACCCCTTCAGTTGTTACATTTTTACAGGAAATGGGAAATCCGCTGCGGGACCATCTAGCTAGGACGTTTGCTGAAGTATTTAAAGATTTCTACTGTTTTAATTTGGTATTTGGTGTATGGAATTACTGTTGTAATAAATTTGGGGATGATGTAATATTTTTGAGTTTGTAGACTTAGATGTGTAACCTATGTAGCACCGTAGGGTGTATGACGAACACGTATTATTTTAAATTATGTACTTTATGCTTCCGCACTTTAATTAAGCTATCAGATCATTATGAAACTGTATGTTGGTGATTAATCCTGGGTGATTTGTAAATGGTGGTTAATATGGTATCAGAGCAGTAGTTTGAGATTCAAGTGTCCGAGAGGTCTTGGTCTCAAACATTAAGTGATGATATGTAGTGATTTTAAGTAATGATCTGAACTAAGATAGGTTATGATCTAGTAATCATAGGAGATTGACAAATATACGGGACAATTGGGTGGTGTCTTTAAATTAATGACATGTTACTAAATAAGTTATATGTTTTATATTACAGAACATGTCTGGAGGAGGAATGACACTAGAGGAAACAAGAGAAATGATGCTAGCCATGATGGCTGAGCAAAATCAGATGATGGAAGATCAGTTTCGGGCTCGAGATGAGACCGAAGCTAAGCGAAGAGAAGATAAGAGGAAGAATAAGGAAAAAGAGAGGGGAAACAATGACGAGCAAGATTACAACACTGGGTCATCTAATAAGCCCAGAGGTTGTCGGTTTAAGGACTTCAAGGGAAATGGAGCAGTCGAGTTCAATGGACTGGGTGATGCTATTGCCGCTCTGGAATGGATAACAGCCATTGAACGGACATTCCGAATCAGCGATTGTGCTGAGAAGTATATGGTTCGGTTCGCTACTGCAATGTTCACCAAGGGTGCAGTAATGTGGTGGAACTCGATGCTGAATGTGTTAACTTTGGAGAAATTACCTGTTATGTCGTGGGCTGAGTTCACAGAAGTTTTTACTCAACAATATTGTCCGGCTGATGAACGCCGAAGACTTGAGGCAATATTTATGACACTGATTCAGGGGACTAAGTCTGTGTCCCAGTATGTTGTAGAGTTCACGAGGCTAAGTTTGTTCTCGCCTCATCAAGTGGATACCGAGGAAAGGAAAGTGACCAGGTTTGAGGCTGGTCTTGATTTTGAAATCCGAAGGGTGATGAGCAATGTACGCTACCCCACATTTGCTGCTCTACTGGAAGCCGCCAGAAATGTGGAACAGATTTTAAGTATGTCAGGATATGTGATGGGGTCCGCTGCTACTTCAGTTAACCCAACTCAACCTTCACCACCGAAACGTCAACGCGAAGGAGGCAACTCTGGTTCTTCACGATCATCGCAGTACTCGCCGCAACAGTCTTATCGCCGACAGTCTGGTTCTTCGGGTCGTGCCTGTGCCTACTCTATTAACACTGAGCCGCAATACTGCAACAAGTGTCATCTGGAACACTTTGGCAAGTGCACTAATGGACGTGCTTGCTTTTGCTGCGTAGAGTTGGGCCCATAACCCACAGGACACGTTACGGGCATTACGAGTTCTTGGTTATGCCTTTTGGGTTAACCAATGCGCCGACTGTTTTTATGGATTTAATGAACCGAGTTTGTAGACCGATGCTAGATAAGTCAGTGATTGTGTTCATTGACGATATTTTGGTGTATTCAAAGTCTGAGGCCGAACATGCCGATCATTTAAAGGAATTGCTAGAACTGCTAAGAAAAGAGAAGTTGTATGCCAAGTTCTCAAAATGTGAGTTTTGGCTTCAACAGATTCAGTTTTTGGTGCATGTGATTTTGGGGGCCGGAATTTCTGTAGATCCGGCTAAGGTAGAAGCGGTAAGAAATTCGGAGCCGCCTCGTTCAGCTACTGAAGTCAGAAGTTTTCTGGGGTTGGCGGGCTACTATAGGAGGTTTATCAAGGATTTTTCAACGATTGCAGTTCCTTTGACTGCATTAACAAAGAAGAATGCATCTTTTGTTTGGGAAACTGTACAACAAGAGGCATTCGATATCTTGAAGAAGACGCTAAGCGAAGCACCGATACTTGCTCTACCGGAGGGCAATGACGATTTTGTGGTTTACACAGATGCATCAAGACTGGGGCTTGGTGCGGTATTGATGCAGCGGGGGAAAGTAATTGCGTATGCTTCGAGACAACTTAAGCAGCATGAAAAGAACTACTCAACTCATGATCTTAAGTTGACAGCTGTCACATTTGCACTAAAACTGTGGAGACACTATCTCTATGAAACTAAGTGTCAGTTATACACGGATCATAAGAGCCTGAAGTACATCTTCAGCCAGAATGAACTTAACATGAGACAGAGATGTTCGATGGAACTAATAAAGGATTATGACTGTGAAACCCTTTACCATCCTGGAAAGGCTAACGTGGTAGCCGATGCTTTGAGTCGCAAATCATATGCTAAGGATTGCTGCTACATGTTGACATCTACTATGTTAACATCCACTATTATTGATGATGTCAAGGCCGCTCAAGAATAAGCCTTGAAAGACGAAAATGTTGGTGCCGAGGATATAAGAGTACAAATTAAGAATATGGAAACGAGCGAGTCGGGATTGAAAGGTATATATGGGAGGATCTGGGTGCCGAAGTTTGGTGGAATGAGAAGAGTGATCATTGAAGAAACTCACCAATCGAAATTTTCTGTACATCCTGGGAGCACAAAGATGTACAACGAGCTGAAAGCAGACTTTTGGTGGCCGAGATTAAAGAAAGACATAGGTTAGTACGTGGAGAGATGCAGAACTTGTCGGTTAGTGAAATCCGAACATCAGCAACCATACGGTAGTTTGCAACCACCTCACATTTCGGAATGGAAGTGGGAACACATAACGATGGACTTTGTTACTAAGTTGCCGAAGACTAGGCGTCAACACGATGCAGTTTGGGTAGTAGTCGATAGGTTAACTAAGTCCGCACACTTTATACCGATTCGGGAAAGCTATTCATTAGAGAAGTTGGCTCACATTTACATGGACGAGATTGTTTCTAGACATGGAGTACCGAAGTCCATTATATCGGATCGAGACAGCCGATTTACTTCCAACTTTTGGTCGGCTTTACAAGAAGGGTTGGGCACGAGAATAGCAATGAGTACAACTTACCGTCCGCAAACTGATGGTCAAAGTGAAAGGACCATCCTAACACTTGAAGATATGATGCGATCGTGCATATTGGATCTCGGTGGCAATTGGGATGATCATTTGCCACTGATCGAGTTTTCATATAATAATAGTTACCACGCGACGATCAAGAAAGCGCCGTTCGAGGCATTATATGGGAGAAGGTGTAGGACTCCTACGTGTTGGAGGGAAACCGGAGAAACGCCGATTGCTGGGCCGGCATTGTTGCAAGAAACGAATGAGAAAATACAACTGGTTAGAGAAAATATGAAAGCGGCCCAGGATCGTCAGAAGAGTTATTACGACAGGAGGCACAAACCAATCAGTTTTGATGTGAATGATTGGGTTTATATGAAGGTGTCACCTATGAGAGGTGTTACACGTTTTGTAAAGAGAGGAAAGTTGGCTCCGAGATTTGTTGGGCCATTCAGAATTACTGAGAAAGTAGAAAATCAGTCGTATCGGTTGGAGTTGCCAGAAGAAATGTCGGGCATACACCCGGTGTTCCATGTGGGGAACCTTAGAAAGTCGTTCACAACCGAAAACGAAGATTGAGCTGACCACACTAAGCTGCAGATTGATGAAAGGCTCCGGTATGTTGAAGAGCCGGAGTGTGTGTTAGATACGAAAGTGAAGAAATTGAGAAGTAAAGAAATTGAGATGGTGCTTGTACGTTGGAAGCATCATAAGGGAGCGAATCATATTTGGGAGACAAAGGCAGAGATGATGAAGAAGTATCCGAAACTGTTCGAATCCGAGTAACTTCGAGGATGAAGTTAAGCGTGGTGGAGCCCATGCTGTAACATCCTCGGATTTAATTTATTGTAATTGGATAATTAGATGAATTTTTGTATAATTAAGTTGACTTACGAAAATGATTATGTATTTGGATTATGAAAGTTGGTTGCTATTTTGAGAAATTATGAAGCTTTGGATTTTTGAATTATTATTATGGAGTATTATGTTTTATAATTGCTAGTAAGGATAAAACTAAGATAAAATCAGTATTTAGTGGGATTAGATAAGTTGATAGGTTAAAAGTGACAAAAGTTGAAATTATGGAATAAAAGACCCTTAGTCTTTCATTTTGAACTATCTCATTCTCTCTCTATAACTCAAGCTCTCTCTCTCTAGAAATCTCTCTAAAATCTCTTCTGAAATTCGAATTTGCTGGAACAAAATTCGTGAATCCAAGCTGATTATTAACAAGATTTAGTCGGAATCAAGGTAAGAAATTACATTCTAAGTTTTGGGGTTTTATTTTGAAAGTTTAAGGTTCAAAAATCGGATCTTTGAACTGAAAATCATTGTTGCATGTTGGATAAATCAGTGGGAAATCAATAGTTGAACTGCATTGAAGCTCCAGAAACAAGAATCGTACCTCAATTCGTCCAAAAAGGTAACAAAATCTGAATTTTATGAAGTTTTTGGTGTTCTTGAGTTTTTACTCATTTTCGGTCAAATCTGGACAAAATTGGTTGTAAATGATATAGAAAATGATGTAGAAACGTTCAATATATGTTAGTATAGCATTATTATGGATTGCATGTTGCTAGGAATGAATTTATGGAAATTTTAGTGCAAAACCTGTAGCTGCGAACTGCAAACCTGCTGGTGAACTCGGCGAGTTCAGGGGGAACTCTGCGAGTTCTCAAGAACATTTTGAATAAATCTTAAAAAATTCATAAGTGTTGGATCCGAATTCGGTTGGGACCCGAATTCGGATGAGACCCGAAATTTGGGTAGGACCGAAATCAAATTAAGAACCGAACTCCGAGGGGTCCGAACTCGGATGGGTAAACCCAATTCGGATGGGTTCGAAATCCAGTGAAGGGTCCGAAATTTGGATAGGAACTCGGCGAGTTCCTGTCCTACTCGGAGAGTTCTTCCCTTTTTGGGTAATTCGGATGGGTTATCAAGGACCCGAATTAATGTTCAAATAAACACACTTTTGGGATATCTTTTGTACTATAATAAGGCATATAATGGAGGGTTAATTGGGAATCATAACACCTAGAATAACGTTTTATAATATGAGTTTCGGATGACGTTTCCGAATGTTGTAACACTTTAGTTTATACAAATTGATGTCAAATTGTTAACGAACATGTAATAATGATATGTTTTTCCTTATGGAAATGAAACAGGTCCCTTGTGGTGTTGTTTCACCCACAGTGTGTACTTTGTGGATCTGGTTGAAATTCCGAAGAGAAATAAGATAAATTGAAGTTAACTAACGCATCCACTGTGAGTACCTTTGATTTTAACATTGTTGCATCTGGTTTATGTTTGCATTGCCTGCTGAGGCGTGTTGTTTCATATTCGTTTGGCACTCTACTAACTTGCGTATATGTATTGATGCACATTCATACTTGTTGTATGTCCGTTCATTTGTTGTGCATCTTTTGATGGACCTGCGTGGTCGCATCTGAACTCTGATGTTACTGTGCTATATGACCAAGAGTTTGACAATTCTGTGGTCAGGATAGACAGTAAGTCATCCCCGATGTAATGTCTGCCTCAGATGGTTGGTTTTCTTATGCTGAGTGTCAGCTCGAAGGAGCTGCGGCTCGGGTTTGCGTACCTTAGGTACGTGTGGAGTATACGGTATGTGTTACCGCGGTTACTCCGGGTACGTGTTTGCGTACCTTAGGTACGTGTGGAGTATACTGTATTATTTTAAATTATGTACTTTATGCTTCCGCACTTTAATTAAGCTATCAGATCATTATGAAACTGTATGTTGGTGATTAATCCTGGGTGATTGGTAAATGGTGGTTAATGTGGCAAGGGTGTGACACCATCAGACAGTGATTGTCTTCTTCATCAGATGATGAATTAGACTCCTCCCAGTCACAAGTCTCTGCCATGAGTCCCTTTTGACGGTTGGAAACCACTGAGTTTTCCAACCTCCTCAGCTTAGACATAGCCATAAGGTACTTAACCCTATAGCCATCATCCCTGTTTGTCTTCTGTGGTTTGGATGACTGACCAACAGCTTTTGACACACAGTCAGCAGCTATATGGCCAGGTTTGCCACATTTGAAGCACTCAGCTTTGGTCTTATCAAATGCCTTCTTTTTAACTGCATTTGAGCTTCCCTGCAGCATGTTTCTTCCAAACCTTTTCTTGTTAAACCTTTTGACAAGCATGACTATCATTTGCTCATCATCCAGTTCAGCAAGATCTGCATTGTCTTCCTCATCAGACACTTCCTCCTTATCATCAGCCTGTTGATCAGGTTGAGTGAACACATCACCCATTTGACTTACAGGTTGTCTCACGCTGGCCACAAAGGCTGCACCTTTCTTAGACATTTCCAAGGCATTTCTCTTCTGTTGCCTTGACTGCTCATCATTCAGCAAGGATCCATACAGGTTAACAAGATCCATACTTCTGATGGTACCTGAATTTCTTAAGATTGTAGAAAAATAATTCCATTCTTCAGGTACGATGTCTAAGAATTTGTTCACCAGAGTCAGGCTATCTTTGGTGATCCCAACAGCTTTGAGATCATTAACAAGAGCAGTAAACCTGGTGTAGGTTTCAGTGAGAGTCTCCTTTGGTTTTGCAAAGAAAAGTTCATATTGTCTAACACGATTTTAATCCTGTTATCCAGTGTGATTGTGGGTCCATCATAGACGGTACACAAAGTATCCCACATCTCCTTTGCAGTCTTCATTTTCTCAACCTGTTTGAACACATCATCAGGCAGAGAGATGACCAGGTTATTTCTGGCCTTTGCATCAAGAGCCACCAACCTTTTGTCTTCATCAGACCATTGAGCTTTTGCTTTATCAAATGTTCTGATTTCAGGAGCAGCTCCTTCAACAGCAGGAGTTATAGTTGTAACAGAGGTTGGCACAGAGGGACCTTCCATCACAATCTCTGGTAGTTGTACATCCAGATTCTCTAAGTAGAGCATCATTCTGCACTTCCAACCAGAAAAGTTCTGATGATTGAACTTTGGAGGTTTGCCCATTGAGCCATTGTCATAGTATGAGGAACTTGCAGCACTGTCCATGAAAACTTTGGGAGAATGAGAGATCTAGAATGACACAGACTCTAAACTGCTCTGATACCAGTTGTAGGTCCCGAGAGGTTCCCAAAGTATAAAGCTTTAAGCTGTAGAGGGGGGGGGGGGGTGAATACAACTATTTACAAACTACACACAATTTTCTTAATGTTTGTATGTATTATCAACAAATTGTTAATTACAAACAAGCTTGAATGCGGAATGGTTCAAGCTGAGATGACAGATACAACAGTATGGTTACTAGTCTAAGACAGACTCAAACTAGTTTACAATGAATACACTCACTAAGAATCACTCATTGTGTTTACAAGACTCAGAAGGACAACTTATGTAGAACAACTTAGGCACAAAGCACTGTATTACACAAGCAGGCTTGCATGCATGAAAAAGACACACTCTTAATGCACGTTCACTCTTGGCTACAGCACGTAAGTTTTTTTTTTTGGCTTATTCTTTCAATTCTTGGAAGTCTCCTTTTATACCCACTCAGAGGATCTAAGAGAAACTTCTTCATTGGATGAAAGGAAAAGTGGAAAGTCTTGTTGAAAAGACAACATAAACTTTTCTGCACATTCTGAAAAGCAGACTTGTCTTCATGTGGGCAGAACTTTTGTCTTTTCTTTTTGTCTACTGTTGCATAAGCTTTAACCAAATAAGGAATGTCAACTTTGCGTCTTTCTTCCTTTGTTAAGGCCTATTTTGATATATGAAAAGGTCTGTCACCCTTTTTCAAATATCCTTTTGTCTTCATGTAACAGAACAGCATGGGCAGACTGAGCAGTTCTGATTTCCACTTTGTCTTCGACTTTGTAAACTAATCTTGTAGCCAAAAACAACACATGAGGACTTGGAAACATATTCCATGAAGTGTTTAGCCTGTTCACAAAAAACAGGTTCTGTTCACAAAGAACAGAACACTTGTAAACTGCCCAAGCTGCTCACCAGTGTAGAGCAGCATAGACAGTTTATGTCCAGCCTGTTCAGCAGAATGAACAGCTTGGGCAAACTGCCTTTGTTGCAACACATGCAACACATAGAACAGCTTTGGGCTGATATTGCAAATCATTTTCAGGTCTCAATAAGGCATATAACAGGCCTTAAATTCAACCTTAAAATGCATCAACAGGTTTGATTAAGAATCTTCCTCTCAGATGTAGAAGAGGTTTGACTGAGGCCTTTTTGTGCCTAACAGAAAATAACCCGGAGGGACTAAACCTCAGAAAAGGTGAAAAACATGTTAGTTTTGTTCATATTAAACCCTTATTTTTAAACTTTAAATCAAATTAACTTTACTTTACTATATATTATTTAGAGTTTATTACAAAAATAGTCACTGTGGTTTGCATAAAATTTTGGGTTTTGTCCATGTGGTTTAAATTTTGCATAAACGGTCATTATTTGCATTATTTACTTGCATAAATGGTCCATCTGTTTCATTTATTTTCCTAAATGACAATTATACCATTTTCTTTAAAAACAATTTTGGTTACTTTCTTTTCATGACTTTTGTTTTTGTTTTTAAATTTTAAATCTTAATTTAATAAATGATGATTTAATTTTATTATTATTATTATTTAAGATGTATTTTTTTTCTTTATTAAAGTTATATTTTTATTTTTTTAATTAATTTATCTTACGTCTCTATTACATATTTAATTTATTTATTAAAATTTTATTTATAATAGATTTTTATTGTAATATTTATATGTTTTTTTGTATATTGTATGTCTCCATCTATTTATTTCATTACGTTTGGTTTTTAAAAGATATATATAAACTTAGGATTTAATTCATTTGGATTTAGATATTTGTTAAGTTATTATTTTGGTTTAAATTTGATATTCTATTTGTTTTGATTTAAATATTTTATTACATTAAAACATTTAAGTCAAAACAAAGGTTTATATAGTTTTCTTGTAAATTATAATTAAACCAAAACATATCAATATAACAAAATATTTATGTCATAACATATGAAATGTCATAACGTATGAAATGTTATGTTTATATATTTTACTTGAAAGTTATAACCTATTTAAAACGTATTAACCTAACAAAAAATTTAAATATTTATTATACTAATATGTTACGGATAAGAAGTTATTTATTTTACGTTTCATTTATTATTTTTAATATGATTATATTGTTACATTAACACGAAACGAATTAATCATAAATTTCAAGGAAAAAAAATATAAATTTAGAATTGCTTTATTTTGATTTTAAAATTTTTGTTAGGTTAATACGTTTTAAGTTGGCTATAACTTTCAAGTAGTATATATAAACACAAAATTTTATTCATTATGATATAAATACTTTGTAATATTAATATGTTTTGGTTGAATTATAATTTACAATAAACCTAAAACTTTTATTTGTTTTGACTTAAAAGTTATAATGTAACAAAATATTTAAACCAAGACAAATAGAATATTAAATTTAAAACGAAATAATAATGTAACAAATATCTGAATTCAAACGAATTAAATCCTAAGTTTATATATTTTCCTTAAAAATGTATAATGAAATCAAAATATATTAGCACAATTAAATAAATAGATGGAAACATAAAAAATAAAAAAAAACATATAAATATTATAATAATGAAATCTAATATAAATAAAATTTTAATAAATAAATTAAATATATAATAGAAACGTAAAATAAATTAATTAATTAGGTAAAATTATAACTTTAATAAAAATAAATACATCTCAAATAATAATAACAATAACAATAACTTAATTAAATCATCATTTACTAAATTAAGATTTAAACTTTAAAAAAAATCATTTGACAAGAATTGGACCGAAATTGTTATTAATGAAAAGGGTATAATTGTCATTTAGGAAAAAAAGAGAGACAGAGGGACCATTTCTGCAAATAAACAATACAAATAAGGACCGTTTATGCAAAATTGAAACCACGGGGACTGAATCCATAGTTTTATGCAAACAACATGGACCATTTTTGTAATTCACTCTATTATTTATTTAGGGTTTATTGTGAAAAATACAAACATGTTTTCATGTTTTTTTTTTTTTTTTTTTTTTTTTTTTTTTGCGTTTTTGTACCTCATTGTTATTTTTTTTCCAGAAAATCCTTAAGGTAATTTTCTTGTTGGTTTACTGAAATTTGACTATTGAAATTTGGTTTCAGTTTTTTAAAACCCGATTTACCAATTATAACCGGACTTTAATAGTCAAATTTCACAAAACCAGGAAATTTTTTTTTTAACTTGAGGACTTTTCTAAAAAATAAAACATGAATGGATGAAAATGTAAAAACCGAAAAAAACATGGTTTTTTTCATAATAAACTGTAACACCCTCCCAATTCTAAAAGCCACGTCAGTAGATTATCATAAGTCACAATAACACATTGAAACCATATAACACAAGTCAGGTGATAATACAAATCACTGATAATTTAAACTTTCGTACAAATGTTAACAGAGTAATAACAAGCTTGACACACTTAACGATCCCGATTAAACTAGTATATTAGAACTGGCAAGCTGATATACATACACAATCTACTGAATTACAAAATCCCAAAAGATGCTATCACATGCAGTACTAATATCATACAAAAGCAGACACGAGGTTCTCCAAGTAATCCCCAGTCCCAATTCGGCGGACGCAGCTACTGATCCCCTTTTTGATTCCCTGAACATGTTAGACTCGAAGACGTAAGCTGGAAAGCTCGTGAGTATGCGTAGGTTAAACTCTGCATAATAAACATATAACGCAAACACATAGCACAGAACACTCATGGCAATCTTTATCTCTATCGCTGGCAATCAACAACATATCGCAGGTATGAACATGAGAATGCATGAGAGCCAAATCCCTGTGCGCTATATATTTGTGGGGACACTTCCCCGACTAACAAACCGCACGCAACAGTGGTTAGCAAAAACCTTGTAGCTCAGGAGCGACCTGGCTATAGGCCCTGCCGTGTATAGACGCTCTAAAGACTGGTTAGGGACAGTCAGCCCGTGCGATCGCCCATCTCGAATCACCGTTTGTATGGAACTCATCACGGACTCCCTCGAATGGATCTCACCTCATGCACATAACACATATAATAAGTGCATCCCTGTCTCACACACAACACATATAACGACAATATGTGTTGATGGAACAGTGTTAGGCACAAAAAGGCCTCAGTCAAACCTGTTCTACATCTGAGGGGGAGATTTATAATCAAACCTGTTGATGCATTTGAAGGTTGAATTTAAGGCCTGTTATATGTCTTAATGAAACCTGCAAATGATTTGCAATATCAGTCTAAAGCTGTTCTATATGTTGCATGTGTTGCAACTAAGACAGTTTGTCCAAGCTGCTCTGTCTGCTGAACAGGCTGGACATAAACTGTCTACGCTGCTCTACACTATTGAGCAGCTTGGGCAATTTTAAAGTGTTCTATTCTTTGTGAACAGAACCTGTTCTTTGTGAACAGGCTAAACACTTTATGGAATATGTTTCCAAGTCATCATGTATTGTTTTTTACTACAAGATCAGTTTACAAGGTCGAAGACAAAGTGGAAAACAGAACTGCTCAGCCTGCCCAAACTGTTCTGTAACATGAAGACAAAAGGTTATTTGAAAAAGGGTGACAGACCTTTTTCTTATATCAAAATAGGCCTTTACAAGGAAGAAAGACGCAAAGTTGACATTCCTAATTTAGTTAAAGGCAATGCAACAGTAGACAAAGTAAAAAGACAAATGTTCTGCACATGTGAAGACAAGTCTGCTTTTCAGAAAAGTGCAGAAAAGGTTATGTTGTCTTTTCAACAAGACTTCTCCTTTTTCATTCCGTCCAATGAAGATGTTTCTCTTAGATCCTCTGAGTGAGTATAAAAGGATGCTTCTAAGGACAGAAAGAAGGTGTGAAGAAAGCTAAGTGCTGAAACCAAGAGTGAACGATTGCAAGTGTGATTTTTTCATGCATGCAAGCCTTCTGTGTAATCAGTATCTGTTGGTTAAGCTGTTTTACATTTAAGCTGTTCCCATTAAGTCTTGAAACCACAGTCGAGTGCTCTTAGTTGAGTGTATTCTTGTA